>JABUQX010063173.1:0-5000 GCA_015478945.1 Trachelipus rathkii
TATATATATATATTATTAAATATATATATATATTATAGGATATATATTATATATATTTAAATATATATATAATATAATGTAACTTAGTATTATATCTATATAATATATTTCTTATTGGTTAAGCTCGTAATATTTTTTAATTACAATATAATTTATGCTGAAATGCTACCGTTACTAATAAATATTATTGCTTGAACAAGACCTCTCATTTCATGCACTAATAGAAGGATTAAGTGATTCCTTAAAATGAAAACTCATAAATACAAATTTAAAGGATTCCTTCTCATTCTTAGGAAATTATCTGATACTTGAGGAACTTTGCTAGATTGTTAATTGAATTAATGTAAAGGTCCTTTACTCAGTGCCGATATGATCAGTCCTGTTAACATGCTTGGTGAGGAACCTTGGTACGTATTGGTAACGTAGCTGGTTAGCACGTCAGGATTATTCTGTGGCTGGGTTACATAAGGTGACACTTGTATTGGTAGAGGGCAATTGATATTAGCTGCATGGAATATAAAGGTCTGGCCTGCATAGAAGCTACCAAAGAGGGTGCTGTAATTGTATAAGTTAAGTATCATGATACGCTGTCTATTATATATATATTATATAATATATATATATATAATATATATAATATAGATAGATATATATATATATATAATATTAATATATATATATTATATATATCTATATATAATATATTATATATTTATATATATTATATTATATATAATATATATATATTATATAATAATACTATATATATATATATATATATAATAATATAAATATATATATATATAATATTATATATTTTTTAAGAGAAATATATATAATATATATAATTATATATATATAATATAATATATATATACTTATATATATATATTATATAATATAATATATATAATATCTATATATATATATTAATATACATATATATATATATATATACTATATATATAATATATATATATAATATATCATATTATATATATATATATATATATATATATATATATCATATATATAATATATATTATATATATATACAGATATATAATACATATATTGATCTATTTTTTCCCTACATCTACTTTTCCCAATATTGTTGCTGCTTGAGAAAAAAGTTGTGCTTCCTAAAAATGAAGGAGAAGTTTTTGAAGTCTGAGTAAGAATTTTTCCAAATATGAGGGGAGTGTTGGTTGTTGAGGTAAAACCTAACGAAAAAACATAAAATGTTTGTATAAAAATGCAACAGGAGAATTATATATAAATTATAATATATATATTATAATTATATATATATAATATATATATATATATATATATATATGATATATATATATATATTTAATATATATAATCTAGTATATATATATATATATATATATATAATATTATATAATATATATATATATATATTATATAAATATATATATCTATATATATATATATATATATATTATATATATTTATATATATAAATAATATATATAGTATATAATTATTATATAATATATATATATATATATATATATTATATATATATATAAGTATATTATATAGTATATATATAATATATAAATATATTATATTATAAACTAATAAAAAGTTATATATATATATTATAAATAATATAATCTATATATATTATATATAATATATACTATATTATATATATAATATAATATATATATATATATATATATATATATATATACGTATAATATATTATATATATATATAGTATATAATATATTAATATATATATATATATATATATAATAATATAATATATAAATATATATATATATATATAATATATATATATAAATATATAATATATTAAATATATATATATATATAATATATATATTAATATAATAATATATTATTATAATATTAGTATATATATTCATATATTATATATAATATATATAATATATATAGTAAAATTGAGAAAGAAATTTTTCTTCTAATCCTTCCCACTTGGAATTTGGAGACGATAATAAAAACTTCACTTAAACTTCTGTTAAAAGAAAAGGATATAATACATATTCTTATATAATATAATTATATCTCTAGTATATATATGTAAAATTATATTACTAATATATGATATATAATATATATATATATTAATTTATATATATATATATATTAAGTATAATATAAATAATATATATTACATATGTATTACATAATTGTAAAATATAGATATTAACATTTTGAACTCTAGATATCTGATATAATATAAACTAAAAATCCATGAAAGATTAAAGTGTTTAAAACATCATTAATTGCTGGTCCTTTATTGTCAAAACACTATGCAGATATCAAAAAAACCAATGGCTAAACAAAATATCCTCCAACACATCAATTCAAACATAAATCCAAACACGGTTTCAATAGTGAAAACACTCAACTACTAACCTGCACTCATAAAACATTATAAAACCACAATCACGTCCTAAACTCAAGAGCCAAACTCATAAACAATAATCTCAGCAGTCGACATCAGCAAGCATTCGATACAGTACGGTACCTAAACATAATCTTAGATGCCATCAAAATAACAAAATCTACAACATCGCCTACTAACCTACAGAAATGTATTTCCATTCCCTCTCAAGACGAACAGCACAAACTACAACAAACTATGCAAAAATCCAGGACACAAATCATAACAACGGAGTACCAAGGCAAATACTATCCGACACAACTATTCAACCTATTACGGCTGAGTCTCCGACAACCATAAACAGACTACACATTCAGCAACAACCTACCGTAGATGAATCACCATCATAGCCACCCATACACCAAGTAACCTAAACATGACCCAACCCACGCAACAATACATCAACCAACCTAAAACATGACAACATGAAAAACAGAAATGTCCGCCCACGAGCAAATCTTAAATTACTTAATCCATCAATGATCGCAACTTTTTTGCCAACACCCCAATCCTTAAGTAAAAAAATTGCAACACATACCCTTTAACAAAGCTCCCAAAATCCTCGGAATGGACATCTAACACTGCCTCTCACTTTCACAGTAATCACACATCAATATAATTTCACTCTGCAAAGCCAAATGAAAAAAAAAATGAACCCCATAAAATTTAAAGAAAAAAACCCCAAAATCGCTGCACTGACTGTCGCAACATTAACCAACATCCACCAACCATATACAACAATACTCGCGCCGACCTAAACTCTTTTTTCAACCTGCACCCAGTACTGCCACCTAAAAACAACAAAAAACTCCAAACGACACAAAACAAACCCAGTTCGAATCAAAACGGAAAGTAAAGAAACAGAACACCACAACAACGGACCTGTCAACCCCGGTTCAGTATAAAACCCAAATTCAAAAAACAGAAAACACATACTGGACAATATAGGCACAAAATTCTTTAACCAAATCCAAACACGCCCGCAACACCACGCACATTACTCTCTAACCCCAAACCGCCACCAGTTCTATATTCGCAAACAAATTTCGAACAACATTCCACCTCTACCAAACAACACAACATACTCATACAAATCCACACTACATTAAGCAGAGAACTTACTTAAGAAGCAAACACCAACAACATTTAAAACACACCGTCACCAATAAATAAAACTGAATTGTAAAGATATATATACTCACAGGTGCCAGTCAAGCTCATACTTGGGCCTAAGCTAAGACTTACGGCCCACCACTCTAACTTACAATATTACAAATACCAGATTCAACCTCAACCAAATCACCACAAAGCATTTACGCAAAACTGTAAACCAGGTTCCGGAAGACAAACATCCAACTTTTTTTTCTCTTCCTCTACCTAACTTCTCACACAGAACAACATAAGTACATAATCATGCCTGTAGGAATCTCTTTAGAGGAGACTTATGGCGTCGCGAGGGTACCTTGACGCGGTGTAGATAAAACTAATGTAAGATATATATATATATTATATATATATATATATATAGATATATATAAATATATATATATATATATATATATATATATATATATATTATATAATATAATATATTAATATATATATATATATAAATATATATATATATATATATAATATATATATATATATAATAGTATATATATATTAATATAATATATATATAATATAAATATATATATATATATATATATATATATATATATATATATATAATATATATATATAATAAATATTATATATATTGAATATCGGGAAAGACTATTGGAGAGAGAACACCATTGTTCTGTCATTTTTGTCTATCAATTATGAGAAAGAACCAAATTAATTTTAATATACTTTCGTATGACTTGTACCCCTCCTCAGCCCCCCCCCCCCCCCCCTCCCCCCCCCTCTTTTTTTCTTTTTTCAACCCACACAAATCAATAAAATCAAAAAAATCATGATTTCTTTATAAAAAAAATCAAGTAAAAAACTCAATTGATTTTTTTCATTTGATTTTTTTCATGCCATCCCTGGTAAAATTTCTTATCAATGTTACAGATTAATTTAGAAAAATCATAATAAACTTAAATCAAAGCAAGAAACATATTTTATTTAAATACTAATGTTAATAAAATAAAGAAAAATTCGTGATAATTTACAAGCAATTTAATATTTACAAACGGACTATTTACAGAAATGATTTGTTTCCAAACACTCATCGTTGTAGTTCCTAATCCTAAATTAATATTGTATTCGATTATATTTTCCTCATACATATTATGAGATTCACATAATTGAGAACTTTATTTATTAACTATTTGAAAGTAAAAGCTGATAGAAGTTGAATTTTGTATTGATAAGATTTTAAATAAATAATAATTAATATGTTATTTTATATAACATATATATTTAATATACAGTATCTATATATATTACATTATGTTTATAATAATTAAATAAACAATAATAATATTAATAATAATAATAATAATAATAATAATAATAATAATAATAATAATAATAATAATAA
>JABUQX010063173.1:20000-22500 GCA_015478945.1 Trachelipus rathkii
CAGGAAAGTTTTGATACTGTGATACCATAAAGTGAAAATTCTTTGCACCATCTTGACAGAAGGGATGGGAGCGGAGATAGAACCATATGGGGGCATAGAAGTTCAGTACGAATCGTACCAAACGCCTCAGATCATCAGATGCTGATTCTGTTGAAACGTACAATCGAAGCAGTCTGTAAGCTTTAGTTAGCCACCTTGCATGGCTTAAGGCACCCGGCTGTGCAGTTTTCAAATACCGCATATTATTATGATCTGCATTTTGTACCCCTTGCTGAATTAATAAACAGATTTTTAGTAAATACAGCTGGTCAGAACTTAGATCTTTCGTAACTGTTTCAGGAACATCAACTACAGAGCCTGGAATTGTTTGAAAATTAATGATGGGTTTTGTCTAGATCAAAATGCCGAGCGTTTGGTTAGTAGGTCCTTCATGTACGATGGCCAGTTGTCTCCCATCAACAACACAAATAACTTCCTGAGTGCGCAGTTCAACTTAAAAGCCAGACCATGCATATGAAGCCAATTGAAGTGGTCTTCTTAAATGTACTCCAACAGTGTGATTATTTCCATTCTTTTAACCGCGTAATTCACAGAGGGTTCCACGCAAATCACTGGCTCCTAAAGTCCTCTGGTAGATATTGTTCGTTCAATAATACCGCAGTAATTTCATTCACATACATCTCGATGATCTTCCTTGAGTTAGGACTGAACGGTGATCGATGTAACATGCATCTGGAGAATGACACTAGCTACTTGTAAGTCTTTCTCTAACTTTCTACGCCCTACCTCCAGTATCGTACAAGTGTTTCAATTCTATTTGTTCCCATCGAAACAATGCAGAACCATACTCTTTTTGCAGTCAAATGCTCCCTTGACTCGGTTTGTCTCTCCACGTGAATTCTTTTTTTGGCGTTGTAACGTTACTGGATTCAACACGTTTGTTGTGAACAGAAGTTCCGAGGTCCTTGAGGGCATCATTAAACTTGACGACATGCAATCTCTATTGCTCGAGAACATTTGTCCTCTCTTAATGCTTTACACAAACCCTCAGGATACTGGGTTTTCTATTTGAGGCGTGACATTCTCCATTTCTTCTGATTTCTAAGGGAAAATGATTCTTCTAGCACCATTCACCTCGACTGCCCTGAAATTTCCACGACTTACACAATTTTTGCGATCTTTGTGTCTCATTTACTTCAAGATTGTCAAACCGTTTCTTTCGCTTTCCTGAAGTTTCATGTTTTCTCTGTCTTTTCTCGTTCCCACCTTTCGTCTATTGTCAATGCGTCTTGAAGTGTTTTGATCAAGCCAAAATTGCCATTCCAATACAGGGATTTTCTTTCCATTGGGACATTGACATTGATTACGTTCAACTATACCATTATGAACACACTTGCACGCGCTAATGTCGAAGAGACGAGAAAATGATTTATTTTATATTGATATGTTAGAGAAGATTGTTTTTTTCTTGAATATTTCATCAAATCATTGACATTCACTATTAGTCTCTTCACTTTCACTATAGCACTTTCAAATTCTATTGTTGGAATGCCTGCTTTATTGTTATACTCCTTTATAACTTCTGTTTGCCAACTAACTTGCTAGATGAGTAACAATCTGGCATCTTTTGTTGAAACTGAATGGAACTTGTAGTCTCTAAAAAACATCCTCAGCCAGTTGTAGCTGATTTTCGACAATTGTTGTGGATACCGAATATTGCATGCCTGTCTTTATGCCTTGTTGCACATGCCATTGATACGTCTTGCAAAATAGTATATACAACCTGCACACACAGGACTATCTCAAACGTCGAATAGCCTGGATCTGGAAATGAGACGTAAATAGCTCTCAATTAGTATAAACCGAAATTTTGAAGAACAAAGGATATAAAATTCATAAACTAAAAAATAGTAAAAAACGGATTGTCAAACCCGGTTAAGAAACTAAATTGGCCTTCCTAGCAATTGATAGTAAAAATGCAAAAGTGATTTTTTTGTCCCACTACAGGGAAGCCAAGGAGCACCAATTTGACCATGTTTGTTATGCCACCAAAAGAATTCAACCCCAGCTTAAATATATATATAATTATATATATATATATATATAATATAATAGATATATAATATAATATATATATAATATATATATATATATAATATATTTATATATATATATAAGTATATATATATATAATATATAATATATATATAAATATATATATAATATATATATATAATATATATATATAAATTTATAATAATTAATTGTAATTATAGTATATATATTATTAATATATATATTATATATATATATATATAATATTATATAAATAATATATTATAAATATAGTATATTATATATATATATATATAATATACTATATATATAATTAATATTAATAATATATAATATATATAAGTATATATAATATATATATAATATGATATATATAATATATATATATATATATATATATATATATATGCATATATAATATATA
>JABUQX010063174.1:0-37613 GCA_015478945.1 Trachelipus rathkii
GGTTATAATTTTTACTCATACTATATAAGTAACTGTCTAATAGGCTATACTATATCTACTATATCTATAAATTTACGGTATTATATATAATGATATATAATATATTTTATCTATATACCGTATTAAATACCTCTTTATATATATAGATATAAAGTACAATCTGTTCAGATGTAAATAATAATAATATAACTAATTATATATAATTTTAATATAAACTCTAAATCTATTTTTAGTGCAGTCATGATTATTTATATTGTTATATATATAAACTATATAATTGTAATAACTAAACATGTTACTTATTTACTAAGTTAGTTAATATCACATATGATTATCATTGATTAATAATATATTCATAAAATATATTCTAACTATATATATAATCATCACCTTATAATATTATTATTACACAATATAATATAAAATATTATATAATAAACTTATACTTTAATACCTTATAATACTTTATAATATGTTAATGTATATATTAAATCACCTTATTAAATATTTAAATATATTATATTATTTATTACATACTTATATATATATACAATACTCATAATTAATTATAATATATATATTATCCACTATTAATTATTATTATAATATATTAATATATATAATTATATCTATTTATTAATTTTAATAATACTAATATATTTACTAGACTACTATATTATTATGCATTTATATAATACTATAATAAAATTATAACTAATATATTATTTACATAAAATACTCACCAACATTATATTATAATCTTAAACTCATCTAATAATAACACAACATAAAAATATAAACATAATATGATAGATAATAATAGTAAATTACAACTATTCATATATAACCAGTGCATAATAAGATTTAAAGTATCTATCACGACAACACTTCTCTAAGTAATCATATAACGTATATTTTTCATAAATGGTTCCACCATGGGATCACTAAAGGCCCGATTCCACCGACAACCATTTTCAAATTTTCTATTCACGATTGTCGATATTTTCCTTCTAAGGAAGGGATGTTCCTAATGTATTCCGATCTCTCTTAGTTCTTTTTCGAGACATTGTTATGGAACCTCGTCGCACAGAGACAAGGAGTGCATACCCGTCAATCCGATGGCCCACTCACGCCCCGCTGGACTACCGATGGATCATTTCGGTGCGTAGGGTCCTGGGGAGAACTCAATTCTATAGGCATATATAGAGTGCATAAACGCTGCCATCTTTTTGCCTTTCCCTTCTATCTATAATTTAACTCATCTTTTGCTCTCTTGCCCTATACATCTAAGCTAGATTGTTTACAACACTAAAAAATAAATTACAATCTGCTACTTAATTAATATATATATTAATTATACTAATATATATATTATATACCTATTATATTATTATTATTTATTTTTAATATTATCTATTAATTAATATATATATCACTAATTTTATCATAATATTATTATATTTATCTTATATAAATATATTATTATTATAATAATATTAAATTAGTAATATACTTATAATTATATAACTATATATATATCATATAATATATAATAATATATTAAATAAATTTAATTAATTCAGTGCAATAACTTTATTTGAATAGGATTTATAACCCCTCTTAACTGGTAATGGAATATTTTTTATCACTGAATAATAACATTTCAGTGAAAAGTATCAGGAGTATTATAAAAAATTTTACACCCTCTGGGTCTAACATTATCATATATATTCTCACATGTTGTGGTTAAATTGCAAAAGCCTTAGGTGTGTAAAAATGTTGAATAATATATGTGCTAGATATTTATAATATGTTAATTTAATTATGTACCAAAAGTATGTATATCTAAGTAGGAATAAACGAATAAGAAGTTCTTTATAAACCATACAAAATTACTCTAAGATGCACGCTTCTATTATGGAGAATAAACTAGATATTAAAATATATAGCTCTTTTACAAATAACCTCAAGTTAACAATAAGTACTATAAAAGATAATAATCAGCTGTAAAGTGCCACATGCCTCTCACTGTCAATTTTGTCTATACTGATAGTAACTTCTTAGTCAACGTCCGGCACGGTTAGTTGGAAAAACTCTACTACTTAAGGACTTATAATCTTCTTTCCACGAGCATATCGAGAACTCTATTATTCAATATATGGACCAAGAGTTCCCGGAATGAATGTTTCTAGGACGCAATCTCATGAGATACTATTCACCATGCCACACAAGTATGATTTAGTATTATAAAACAGTCTCTACCAAGTTAAGTCTTTTAATAAACGCTCTTTTCAATGGACTAGTCTTCACTTCCAATTTTGTCCTCTATTGTTTTTCTAGAGTGGCATATAGCTTCACCAGTGGCTTAGGAGTCCCTCCGAGCTGTTCCTCCGCCGAAGGCTAATGAAGATTAGTGATTATGGGCCCACACTACGCTCATCTCGCTTACCTGCCCACACTCACCTCTCTTCCACTCGACCATTGAATTTTTTGACTAAACCCAACTATATCTTTCATAATCTGTTACCTTAATAACTCCACCAATCACTTCAATTCTTTCAGGCGTTATGTAGCTTTTGCTTCCATATTATATCCCTTCTCAACCTTATCTTATCGCAATTTGTCCTTTTCATATCACTCTATCTTTGATAGGGCACCAATCTCTTTGTGGAAATGATTAGTACTAAGTTATAATGAGTTTTCTTATATATACAAATATAATCATCTGAGAGAATAAGTGAAGAAAAGTAGAAATATGAGCTCATTATCTCATTTAATATAATTTATATATATAATTATTATTTCATTTAGGAAATTGTTTGAACATAATATATGTATCATTCATTATTATTTATTATTATTTATTATTTAGAGTAGTTACGTAGTAGTATAGTAGAGGTAGCTAGCTTAAGTAAGTTAGTATGTGCCAGGCAGTCAGTAGGTAGTTAGTAGTATAGTAGAGTCATTAGTGTAGTAGTAGTAGTAGTAGTGCAGTAGTAATGGCGGTAGAAGCAACTTTATACTGTTATATATTATACGGAGAACCAGACATATATTTTTTATGAAATTATTTTTATTTATAAATACCGAGAAGAATTCCGTCCCCATAAGATAAAACATTTCCCAAGTTCCTATGTGAATTGACTCACCTTAATAAAACTAATATAGATCTAAGTGTCCCTACGGCTACAGGGGGTCTTGAAAAAGATTTTATATATTTGTTTCATTGATACATAGTCTTGAAGTTACGGACATATGATGATCATTCAACTGTTCTGCATATTAAAATTGCTTTCCAACTCCGCAAAGAGAGAAATTTAATACGAATAAAGACATAGTAACTTTACCTCTGTTAGTATTTCCTTACTGACAAAATATTGTGAAATTAACATAAAAACCCGTAATTTCGTTTGCATTTCTTATATATGAGTTAATAGTCTAATTTAGTAAGTGTAGTAATACTATAAATCTAACAAAGCTTTATATATCTATATACTATATCTATATATAATATATACTCACTAAACTATAATATATATATATTACCATAAATATTTTTATTATTATATATATCTGTATTATATATATACTTTACATTTATTATTATATATATATATTAGTATATATATAATATTTAAATAAATTTTATTATTATACTATATCTTACAATCAATCAATAAGAAATGGACATGTATAAATATCAAATAACACTGAGTCTATATTGCATCAGCAATCAGTCTCACGCTCTACATTAAAGCAACCCAGGATCATCTCGTCTTAGTAGCCTCCCTCATGGAGCATCCGGTAATAATTTATCTACATGACGATACTAAAATTTCTTCCAGTAAAGTTTGAACATATTAATGTAAGTATATTCTTCATAATGAAGAATTAAACATCCCTGCAGAATCGATTCCCTATGAAACTTTTCCGCATAAATAATAGGGCAAAGAGACAACTTCATCATCAAACTCAATTGAAGTAATCATTAGAGAACTAGATCGTTAAACAATAATACCTTAAGAATTTTATTTTAAATATTAGAAAACTAAAATTATTTTTCCTTATGAATACTAATAAATTATATAAATCATTAATGTTGCTC
Organism: Trachelipus rathkii; assembly: GCA_015478945.1. Classification (NCBI taxonomy): domain Eukaryota; kingdom Metazoa; phylum Arthropoda; class Malacostraca; order Isopoda; family Trachelipodidae; genus Trachelipus; species Trachelipus rathkii. Next base: position 4,106 of record JABUQX010063174.1, read on the forward strand.
TTGATCTAAATGTAGTATTAATAGAACTCAATTAGAATATTATTTAACAATCTATTTTGTTTTTAGTAGGTTTTAGATTAAATCAACACAAAATTCCCATTACCAAATTTTCATTTACTTCAACACTTGCAATATACTGAAAGGAAGGACGAATCACACAAACATTTTAATATTACGTGCCGCTTGAGAGCGTGGATGTTATTGAAAAATATATTTATGTGAAAACTCCGCAATTAAACAGTTACAGGCGGGATTACGGTGCTCGTACCGCTAAGTGCAACCTTCGTCATTCTCTCACACCAGCACATCCACATATACATCTACTACATACACACACACATCTACACCACACACCTTACTACTAAATCACATCACCTAACCCACCCCAACCACGACATACTAAACTACCCACCAGACATATCACACACCTCAGCCACCCTTCAACATCAACACATACACACTAGAACTATTCCTCACACCACCTGCACAATCATCTACACTCGCACAAGACACGGCACGGGCCCATATTACTTTATTTTTCCCACAATTTGAGTTTTCTAGAGCTTAAGCGGTATTCTCGCGCTTTTGGGTGTGGGGTTACACACACGAGACACAGATCAAAGAGTAACAGACAAATGAGATGAATGGAAAAGAAAAGAGATCGATGTGTCTTTCAATTGAAAGATTGAACTCTTTTTTTAACTTATTAATCGTATTTACTCGAGTAGCGGAAGAGTAAAAGACGGGTGCGTGGAAAAGTGCGATTCTTCACTATTAACAGTAAAGGGTCGACAAAGCCAATATCCGTATGCCATGAGATTATTATTAAATCGGCACCAGTCCAAGTATAAATAGGGGCTGAAAAGACCCGTTACTCATACAACCAAGTTATATATTTTATACTCTACCTGAAGTGCGCTCCACCCCCGCCCCCCACATCCAACCTGGAGGGTAAGGTTAGAAACTCCCCTCTCACCTCTCTTCTATTGCTAGCACTCATATTCGCAACCTCTAAAACCTTCTTCACGCCCAATGATGTATACTATCGAATATTTGTTGTCATTGCTTTCAGTAACAATTTGGATGCTAAAATTTTATCGCTGATTTGCATTTTTTTCTTTCTTGTATTTTTCTGAATATTTTTTTGATTAGACAACAATGATTTTTTGAAATTATGTAAAGCTTCAATCAACGCAAATACGATTTGTGGGTGAAAACCCATAATTAGTATATATATATCATATAGTCTAATATCATCTATACTTAACTACTATAATATACGGGGCATAAAGTATATTTCATTTTTATTATATTAGTGAGTTGGAGGTACATAATCTGATACTACTATTATTCAATATAATTAACACCTAAAAGTGAAGACATAACTATCTTAGCGATTTATGCTTCTATATATATACTACCACTATTATAATACCTATTTATTTTTTATCTCATTGACCCTACTACATCAAAATTATTATATAATAATCTTAACAATGGAAAAGGATTAGTGATTATATTAAATAATTGTGTGTCGTGCTTAGGTTGGTTCTGATGTTGTGTATGTTAGCCTTATGGATGTGTGATTTTTGCTTCATGGAACCCTTTACACCTTATTTCTCTTACGTCCAAATAATAACATACTAAAAAAAAACAATATTTTTAAACTGAATTTGTGTCGTACAAATACCCGAGTTTCATCCATCATGAGATTTATCACTTCCTGACTATATTTTGTCCATCGTTTTCCCAAACTGCTTAAAACATACATTCAAGGTACTTTTCAGTAATAGACAATATTGCTATTATTCTCGTAATACGATACAACTTTATACTCCGCCAACTCACCCAAATGCTCCCTGATAATCTTACCTTTTATTACAAGCTTCTAATTATCATTTAAATTTATTGATGTGTTGGCTATGGACTCCCTTCTTCATACCTACCCATATCCTCCCTCTCCCTCTCCTTACTCTCACTTCTCTTCTCTCTAAGCAGAGTTCATTTCTGAAGAATGTTTAAATTTCATATTTAAATTACTTCCTAAGAACATTCATACTAAGTCTAAGGAAATTATAAGTACCTAGGCGAATAATCTACTTAACTTGGATTCCTCACAAAACTATGCCTGGGTAACTACTCCTTTCCTGAGTATGCTCTAGATAAGATTTTGGGAATATTCTTCATTCTTCTGATATTCATCCACATTTATGTCAGAATGTCGACTTCTGTTAGTGGTAATGCATCGACTTGGATGATCCTTGAAACTTACATTTTTGAACTTTTTAGTTTTTAACAAATTTTCCTATCATATATAAATGGTCTTGAATGGAGAAAATCGCTAACATTTCAATAAATACGTCACTAAAATAAAACTAGTTTTTAAGATAGAATTATGCTTGTAATTTTTCTAAGATTTTCATTAATTAGAAGTTATAACCATTCTTCTAATTAATTCCACATTACTTGTACTAATCATTTTCAATATTATAATTAATATTAGTATGTTACAGATATGCTTGGAAAAATTAAAATGTCAGATGTTCAATTTCTCTCTTTTCTATCTATTTAACCATGTATAATGAAGTTGATTCAATTTTCTAGTTGACTACGTTTCTATCCATGGGTTAGTCTTTTTTTTTTAAATGTTTTGCTATATGTCGTAATCCTTCGCTACGCTGTCGCTATTTTCATCTATTCTACTCTCGTGGTTTCGTCATCGCATAAGACTCCCATCATCTGTTTTTTGACTATTACAGTAAAGTGGTTAGATCGTAGATTGGTCTTGGAAAAACTTGGGACGTTCTTCTGTTGATTTCCTTCATTTTTTCCTAAATTATCATGAATTAATGTAATTGTTTATGATTGAACTATTTCAGTGTTCCGATAATCTTTAAAATTACTTAACACTATTTCACCATTCGTTACTCTAGGGCTATTTTCTTCTCTCATCCTTCCGAAAGCCTCGATATCCATCCCATCTACTCGGCTTAACGAATCATGTTCGTTCCATCTAGCAGGAATCTTTGTGAAACCGATGGAAAAATTTTATCAAACAATATGTGCAACGCTTGTCTTGTATTTGTTTCATTTATCGTCAAGAAAATCTATAGATGTTTTCAAAGGAAATTCTCTTTATCAGAGTTCAGTAGAAAGTTCTCGAAGTAAGCTTGCTCATGACTGACCTGTTTGGTCTTTGTTATTTTCTAGTTCTTTTCTGTTACTCCTTTAATAAGTGGTTGTGGTCGGTAGGTTAATGTTGTATTAATTGGGTATTTCTCGCTATCATATTACTTCTGTGATATAACACCTCAGTTATTTATTTTTACGTAGTGAGTCCATTTACTATTCTATCTTGTATTTGAAGTTGGTTTGATTCATCTTTATTTTCATGAATACGGGATCAACAAGTGCGTACTCACTTCTCTTCTTTGGGTACATTCTTGTTCTCTTGGTGTCCTATGGAATTTTGTGTTTTGCCTTTCTATTTCCAACCTTTTTCGTTAATTCTTGAGTTGTTGTTTCCACCATCCAATCTATTCTTACATTCTCGCTTTCAAAATTTTTCGGCCTATTTGATAAAGTTATCTTTTTTTCTGTATTCACTATTTTAAAAAATAGTGAAGATATTTTTAATTTAGTTTATAATTATCATTAATGTTATATACTGTTTTAAGATAGTTATTATAGGCATTATGATTATGTATATTTTTGATTTTAATAGATAAGTGTTTTATTGATTATTTTTTTTTTATATTACTGAATTAGTTAATATGATTTATAAGTTTTATGATAGTTTTTTTATCTATTATAGTATATTATACTATTTTATACCCTTTTATGGTTTTATATGGTTTTCTTAAAAAATCTTTCGCTTAAATGTTTTGCAAACTTGATGGGCGTGAAAAGCTAGGTTCTAAAATAAGCTACTTTACGGCTGATGGAACAAGACTCACCCTATTACGGTTAAACTAAGGCGTAGGCCTAGATATATTAACAACAAAAAATGCAAGAACCCTACAAAACGACATTTATATATTCAAATCTAAAATATTAGGTCTAAGTACTTGTATCTGTGGTTGACTGCTACTCGCAGTTTACTTCCTATTTTTTGAGGCCTAATAGCCTAAGCTAATTTAGCACTGATTACGTGTCACCTTTTCTAAACCGTAAGTGTTTTCTATTCGGATGTGTCATCAGATGGAGCAAGCCATCAGTTTACGAAGTTTTTCATTCAATTAAAAAATTTTAAAAAGTTTATCTACTTTGTGGATTAAAATTTAATTATTTTCTAAAACATTATCTTAGCATTATTTTAGATCAACTTTTATTTAACTGTATTAAGATGAGAATATGAATAAAGATAAGTGTATTATTTTTTTTATCCACTTATTATTATTAATATTTCTAGTTATTTATATATATGTCATAAATCAATTAATAAATAAAAATTACTTTTTAACTAATTGCAACAATATATTGAACCTTGGTGGTTGTTTAACTTTGTGTACCTGGAACGCTAAGAATGTAGTAGGTATTTGTATTGTCACAAATCACCTGCTTCTAACTGTCTCTGGTCTTAACTTTATAGGCGTTATATTTTGTATAAAAATTCTCAAAGGTGGGCATTAACGCGTTAAAGCGTAATCCCGTTAATTAACTAGTTATTTGTTAAACTTTTACCTTTCGTTAATTTCGAAAAAGAAGTAACCATATTGACGAAGTACATTTGTGAGTTAACGCTAACGAGTTAAAATTTTCCCCCATCCGTTAACCGTTACCTTAATTATGAGTTTATAAATATATTTTCTTATGCAGATTTTAATTAAATTGGATAATTTTTCGATTTTGATAAAGAGATAAACTTTTTTTGTTTCAAAATTGTTAATGGCCGCGGGTCTAAATCGCTCTATTTGTTGTCAATTCTTGCGCCAGTTTATAATGTAACATGTTTTTCTTATTGTTTGTATTCTCATTCTTATTGGTTTGCTGAAGAAAAAAAAGTTTTGTGATTGCTGCCCGTACACTAATCATTAACTTCTTTCGTTCGTTACTCGGAACTTGCTTCTTTTGTGACTAGGGAAAAATATAAGAATTAGGCCTTATAAGCGTATATATGATATATATATTACTTATACTTATATTAATAATATAATATATATTAATATATATATAATATATATATTATAATATATATATTATATATATTATATATATATATATATAATATATATATATATAGATAATATATATATATATATAATATTTTTCATTAAATTAATTTGAATATCCTCGGCAATCCATAATAAAGAAAAGTTAACAATTATTTTTTCTATAAACTTCTTAAAATGTTAATGGTAACCGATTAACGTTAACTTCCGTTACATTCTTAATCGATAAGAACTTTAATGATTAACGCCGTTTAATTTTTTTATTTAACGATTAAGTTTAACGGCGTTAACTTTGCTCAATTAACGCTGCCCACCCAGATTGATGTGGTACTTTTCATTTCCGTCACTCTATCAACTCTTCAAATTCCTGTTTACCTTTCACTAATCTAATTATCCTCTAAATTGTTTTTCTGTAATTAATACAGGCCTAATAAAAAAGAGAGACCTAGAAAGAATTGGAAAGTTCGTGAAAACCTTAAGGTAAGATCACAATAGATTGCTCTCAATATTTAATTTATTGATTTAAGTTCCTTTGACCATTCGAAAATGAATGATGCTTGATTTAATTGCAAGTTTTTCATTTGAGATCTATTTTGGGCCTTTCCCAAAGGGGTCTTGTTGCACCATTCTTGGTTGCTCATGCCTAGCTAGCACTCTGCAATATATACGGGCACCTTTATTAAATGAAGAATTTCTAAGTTAGCGACATTATCATAAATCTACTCAAAGCAAAAATCAATATGCCTAGCCTAGGCCTCAAAGTACTTATTCGGTTTCGTGTTTAAAAATTTATGCTCTGGGTATGATGTGCCAATATCATATCCTAGCAGATAAAGAGCACCTTAGAAAAAAGTAATTATTCTACACCAAGTTTCCAAAAAATTGTTTTAAGGTTTCACTGCCTAGCTTAGTCCCTATATCCTATTGTCATTTATATTAGTTAATCTATATACATGTGTTTGATTTCAAAGTTTGATATGAGAGGTAAGAAGCATTGCATTATAACCTAATTAATATGCCCTACCTCTACCCTCTCCTTTCAATAGTTTTTTCCCCTAAAAATTCAATTCTCAAGGGCTAGCCCATTTATAGTCCTAGATCATTTTCAACTTCAAGATTTAAATTTGTTAGTGATTTTCTTCCAGCTTAAACTATTTTCAAAATTCAAATCATCATTTATATTCACTTGGGTGGTAAACTCCTTTTTTTTTGTTTTTCCTTTTTCTTCATAATTTCATTTACCCCTTGGGTCATATAAGCTTTAATTCTAGTTCAAATGTCTGGCACTGAGATACAATCTTATCTTGACAAAGTTAATAAGAAGAGAAAGCCCATCTTTTAAGACCTAGCTTCCTTCTAAGCCCATTAAGTGAATTTTTATCTTAGTCAGATAGAGAGTAGACCTATTGGTAATATTATTGATAAAGATGCAATTTATGTAAAGGATCTTGTGGAGCTGAATCTATCCTTAGAACTCTAGATTGTGGTTTCTTTGAAGACAATGAACTGACAAGTTTTCCTATAAAACCTTTATAACTAAGTTTAAAAGCTCTTTAGATTTACGGAGAAACATAAATGATTCAAAAAACTCTACTGCTTAAAAAATAAATTAAAGGGTATGCATACTCTTTGATTCAGTCTTACAATAAGTGAGAGTATGTTCCAAAGAACCCTCTTTGAATTCTAATAAAGAATTTTTAGATGAAATATATTGTTGAGTGAAATTCGGTTAAAAGATAAATTAATTCCTCTAAAGCCCTTGTCTATTGAACCATTTATGATTCAACCACGAGCTTGCTTTAATGAAATCTGAACGTTGAATATGATCTGGGAGAGTTATAACCTGTAAATGTCATTGATGAGCCAAAAGACATAGTGTTCTTGAGTCAATAGTTTTGTCAAAACTGCCATGGGGTGGTGATATTGGAGATTACTCGGGCAAGTGATACCAATGCCCAAATTTTAAACAGGTATTTGATAAACTATAATGAGTATTCAAAAATCTCGTTAAAACAACAAAATTCAAGAAATACAGTCAGGTTAAAAAACTTAAATTCACATAATATTTTTTCTATTTTATTCATTTCATTTAATAGGATACTTTAAGTTGTAACACATGTTTAGTGGCTTTTTATCCTTCAATATTATTGGCCTTAACCTCCAAAGATATCAAAAGATATAACCAATTCCACTGTTATCACTTCAAAGTCGAGTCATCCGTTCCGTGTTATCATAATCAAGTTTCAAAAGGTCAAAATATGACTAAATGTTCAGGATCAAATGATGTCTTAAGTAGTATACCTTATATCAATCTTTCTCTATTTGTCCTTACATTCAACTAATCAATTTACCTACTGTAATAGTTTGTTAGAGGAGAGAACTAGTTAAGGGAGCTGGATACAATTCCTTAACACAAGCATCATATGCAAAACTTTTCACGCACCGAACGGCTCAAAACCTCCTCTTACGAATCAGACCAAAGCCGCAAAAGTAGATGGAGCTCGGCAGAGCGACCAGAATTAGGAAAACGTCCAACGTATAACAGCAAGTACAGCCCAAGTTAAAATTACAATATATTATAGTTATATTGCCACTTAATATAATATGTTATATAATATAAATTAAACTTAAAATAAAAATACAATAAAATTATTTGTCAAAACAAATATACAAATATAACCTCCCAAAGAACTATTAAAATATCAATAATTTATCAAAAATAAATAATGCAAGTCCTTACTATATAAAATATAAGGATAGACGTTACTAAGATATTAATAATCAAATTTTAAAAATAATCTGATAACATATGTTAATAAGGAATATAGATGTCAGTCACTACGTACGGAAACAGATCCTAGAAACGATTTTCAAAGTTAAACAAAATACTCGTTCATCCGAGCATGTAAATCGACGTGACCCATAACATAGTTATTCCATCTTGGAAAATAATTTCAAAACTCGTACATAAATCCAAGTTAAGTAGAAATGAAGCTTATCTCATAAGTGTGAATTTAACTTCAAACGATTAAATTTAAGATAATAGTATAATCAATAAAATATGACAAGTTTATGTATCAGGTCGTATTAAGGAAACGGATTTGAATGAATACAGAGAAGAATTATTAGTTTATCAAAATTGTTGATTCCTTGAACTTCAAAATTGTGATATTAATGACATGAGAGGTTGATTAACTTACGAAATCTTTAGGAAGACCTATTCCACTATGGTAAAATAAGGAAATATACGCCGATCAACGGCAAGACTGGGCAGGATGAGGCAACTTTCTTTCTGATGCCAAGTTTGGGCAATATTAAGAAAGGAGTATACACATTACGGTATTCTTTTGGAGATAATAGCTAAGGATAAAAATCCCCAAATTATTAATGCAATGTATGTCTCAGTTTATAATCAAAGAACCAAATTAAAGTATATTACTATCTTAACTTTCAAAATAAATTAACTAGAAAGGTATGGTTATTGATAGATATAGTATAGGTCAAAAATTAATATACTTACCATAATTCAAAATGCCTTGGTAAGATATTGCGAGATTATACCCAGAATAGTACTTCGATAGTCTAAGTCCAGAAGATGAGATGCTAGGACTAAGCACTTTATTAAGAATAGATAGTCTATTATGGGAAGTTACCAAAATATAGAAAACTAGACTGTAGTAATAAGAGCATCGAGGAGAAGACGCTAAAAGCAAGATAATTAAGTACCCGCAATTTAAAAAGAGTCCGTTCTTAACGTATGTTTGAACCAGTTTTGCTTCACACTTCGACCCTTTTGAGATTGGATCTAGGAGATTTTTCACAAAGAGATAGAAAGGTAATGAGAGAAAATATGAGAGATTTTCCCGAAATCAAAAACGAAAGTACAAATAAAATTAAGAGCCACAACAATAGGAAAGCTACAAATTGGAGCCTGACTCTGATTCGAGAAATAATATAAATCTATTTGCGACTCCAGTAAATAACCACTCTTTATGTTTATGAATTATAAACAGAAGTTTCTTAGTAGTGGCTCTCGGACCATCGAATATTAAATCTTTAGCCCCTTAGAATTTAAACGAAGTGAGAGAGTTGGAATGTCTTAGTTAGAGATAATAGTTAAAGGTAAGAGATGGATTTCCATATTGTACTATATGTCATATCCTGCGGAGAAAAAAAAGTACATACTTACGACATTTATATAATAAATACAATGATTATACCATTAATCAAAGTAGAATTTTTTACGGTTCAGCCATTTCTGCACAGCAAATCGTTAACTTTCAAATCAAAAATCAAGATTTATTACGCAACACAAATTACAAATTAAATTAATATAAAAAGTAACCAAGAGCTAAACAGATACGATTTTGTGTTCAACTATAACATTTTTATTAAAATGCTATAGAAGTTTGATATATTTAGCCCCAACTTCTATTATTTATGGTCATTACTTTATATTATATCCGCCATAATTGACAAAATGCGTCTCTTTCAACCTTACATAAACTCAATATTCTTAAACGCTGTACACTAATTTGATAATCAATAAAAATATAAATGTTCCAACTTGAAAATAAAATTACGACATTTGATGATTAAGAAATGGAAAAATAATAAATTCTTGAAATGATGTGACATATCAATAACAGATTTTGAAAAAATTTCAAAAGTTGGTAAGCTAATAGGAGTTAAAAGATGAGAAATATCATAAAAAGAGTCTTTCCAGACGGATTTATATTGGAGACAAATCAAGTCCTGCGTTACTCAGTACTGCCACATGTAACAATATGTAGTGCACATCGAGACATATCTTTGCTCGCCTTTCATTTCGTATAATGAGGCTAATGAAAATCTAAATATATAAAAAAAAGAAAATCTAGTAATTCATTCAAAGACGCTCCCATAATGAGATGTGAAGTACCTATCGAAGAAACCATAAGATTAAAGCGTTAAGAGCGTGGGAAAAGATATGCAATTATGGTGGTGTAAGATCAGGCAATTAGCCTCGAAACATGCTAATTGCAGCCCTACTGAAGCTGAAATTATTAAGAAATTAAACAAAATTATGTGAATTTTCTTTAACAACACTCGTACATACAAAGGCTTGTATAAGCTGATGATAACATCAGGCAATCTGCAACACAAAAAGACCTTCCGAAATGACCTGTTCTGTTTTTGCCAACTGGTTCTCTCAAAACTTAACTCTCTTTCATTTCTCTAAATGAGCATTTATATCGTTCTTATGTATACGGTACAACATTTTTCGAGATCAGGAAAATATTATTCCTGTTCAGATCAAAAGTTACAATTGTTTTGTTCTAATGCTCTGGGATAGGAGAAATATAGAAGCTAGAGAGACCTTCTCCTTTCAGGAGTTTAGATTATGACCAACCATACTAGTATGAACAGAACCAACACCACACATCGCCCTCTTTTTCTTGGCCGCCTAAAAACCCCGACACACCAAGCCTAATAATGCCCATTTTGTGATACATTATGGTTGACTTATGATCAAAGTCACCTACGTTGGACCCATCGTGTTTGTCTGTTGGCTTTCACCGATCACTTGGGCTGGCAAGCGCTCTCTCTCGACTTTCTCTACTTACAAAAACTATATGCTGTCTAAAGCACAACATATTATATGCCAACATTTTTTATAAACACTAAGTTATTTTTAGTTAGAGGTTTTGAAAGTCCTCTAGTTTATTGATTTAACTAATAAATAATAGATTTTGAAGATTTACACATGATTAGAATACAAATTTATAATAAAGATAGAAATTAAGAAGTAGATAGCAAACTAAATGAAAAGGTCATCCACAATATTCGATAAGAAAGAAAAATAGGTGAGCGATATGCCGCATCCGCATCAATTTTTCGTCTTGACTCTCGCCATATAGCAATTATTTTCGGGCTGTGAAACTCGGCTTGCAGGCAAGTAGCATAAGTTGCCTATTGCGTATCCGTATCCGCATGAAATATGTTTCGTGCCAAGATCAAGCGGATAATAGGTAATATTCAAATACTATGAAATTAATGAGAACGTGTGACTGCGCTGACATACACAGCATTTAATGTACAGTATACAAGCCTAGCATAGATAAAATATATTATAATATATAAAATAAATAGTATATATAATAAATATATTATATAATATATAATAATAATTATAAATTGATAATTAATATGATATATTATATATAAATATTATATATTATAAGATATTATTAATATTGTCAACAGAACCTTTATTTGAATTAAAAGTTAATAAATATTTAAATTCTATAAGATATATATATATTATAGAAATTTAAAATTAATACATATTATAAAATTATATGAGTATCTCTACAGTAGTATAAAATGTTTAAATATTTATGTCATGGTAACTTCCATAAATTAGCAGAAAAACCTAGTACCAGTAAAAAACATTATCAAACGAATAATCTAATGCGCAGAGAATGAGAGACTAGCTCATTTCGCGTGGATCCACTGAAGGATTCCAAGATCAGATTAGAGTATATAATGAATGATAAGATCAATTTTACCCAATAGTATAGTTATAGACTCATATAACAGTATATATATAGTATAGTGCCATATCTACTGTAGTTTATGCGCAATTCTTTGAGGTATTATGTAGTTCATAATACGTGTATACTAAAGATCAGTGTAGTTATTATGCTCACCATAAACATAGATATATATATAAATATTAAATAATATAATAATAAATTAATTATATAATAGAAATATAAATATATATAGATATGAATATATAGAAAATAATTAAGTATAGATATATATAGAAATAGAATTTATTATATAATATATATATATATATATATATATATTAGAAGATATATTAGATAAATTGATAGAATATATAGTATTAGAACACTTAGCAATAAAGTAAGGGGCTGCTCACGAAGTACGTAACGGGTAGCGTATAGTGAGGACTGATATCACTAATAAACCTTATATATAATATATATTATACTTATGAGTAGATAGTACTGATATATATAAAACCTCCCGTCATAACAACGCATTATGTACCAAATGATACAGTAGTATATAGCCGTTGATAGCCCTCCACCTACCGGTAATAGTATAAGATATAAAAGTCATGACCTCAGGTTTCTATAGCCCCGGAAGGCCGTTAAGAACCTACGTACTGTCAGCACGCTTTACCTTAGGTATAGAGAGTGAGAGAGAGTAATTCCGAGAGAAGTGAGGGTATATAAGAAGAAATGAGAAAAAAAAACTTGGGAGACAGAATTATATGAAGAAATTAATCGTCGATGAATTTTATTAACACTATCATTTTAATTCGTTTGCAACTGGATTTTTCTACTAATATAAGTTAAAACAATGAAAAGATTTATAGAGAAGTTTCCTCTAAAGAAAAGAAGTTGACGATAGTGTTACATCAGAGAAAAAATCTTTTTGCAGCTAACGAGACCCGCAGAGTAACACCTTCTATAACGGGTTGGAGCGTTAAATTAATTGGAATAGTTATTTTAGAGAGGTACGCAAACAGGGAAATTATTTTCCCCATATGTTTTTGGGAACCCCCTTTGGAGTTAAGAATTAAGTTTGAGAATATTAGGTTTTAGGTTAAACTAGGTAGATAGAGCTACAATAAAGTTTATTGCGCTTCCTAAGGAAAAAAAAATTCAATAATTGTATGAAGTTTAAAAGGCATTAAAGAAGAAGGGATAATAGATAACCGTATAGCAAGAAATCGAGTAATTTCTACTACCAATATGTTTAGATTGTATACTAGTATGATTTTTAAGCACAGCACGTACACGTATGAGGAGACGGTAGGCTAGTAATTCCTAAAATAGCAGTTACTACTTGAACCTATACAAAAAACAAAAGTTATTCGCAGAAAAGCTAAAAAATGTAGTGAGGAATTTAAAGAGATCATGAATTAAAAAAATTCTTTATTGTTCTTTAAATAGTTTTCATTTAGCCCTAGAAATGGTTAATTTTAGATAGTACATTATAATCTGAGCTGGACAGAGGGTATAACTACAGCATAAAATCTCTAACCCCCGCTGATGGAGTCTATATCGGTTTAATGCCGAGTATCCCACGGCTGGCGCTTATAGTCACATCTCTTAGGCTATATTATACTCTAGTATATATATATATATATATATATTATAATTCCTTTAGTATAAAATACAAAAAAAATAAAGTTTAATAAATAAAAATATAAAATTAACATTATTATTAATTATAATCTTATTCAATTATATAATATAGTATTATTAAAAATAAATAGGCTAATTTCTTAACTATAACCGACATCTATCGTCTCAGTCAACTAATAAGTCAATATAAGCAATAGCTACTTCACTATGAGCCATTATAATTAAGATACGAATATTCCTGAATAGTAATGCGCAACAAAGTCCCAAAGTTTCTTGATCAGGACTCCATATCTTGCTGGAGCCGCCAGAATTGATGAGACAGACTGAGTGCGCTCCATAGTACAAAGCATAATATATAAAATATTATGGATGACAAGGCTGGCATACTTCCATAGCAAACTAAGTAGTTGGCCCGAGCTCCCCAGAAAATAAGCCACTCATGGATGTAACACTAAAAAAACGGAAACGTATAAATACAGACTACAGCAATAATAAAATATGACATTGGTTTGAAGTGTACATAGCAGCGACAAAATGCTTCATCGGAATACTGAATGACTATGAAAAAGTAAATGGTATTTTTTTGTGAAGTTTAAATTTAAATGTTATGAATTAAAAACACCTGTATATTTGTTTGCATACCTTGTTAGTAATTGTAATCATTAAAAAGAGGGTTCGGCAGAGCCGCCGTACGCTCAATCAAGGCCTTTCCGACTATTCGGGCATAGCAGACTGAAGTGTGACCAGAAGCCCGCCGATGCGAACAGACTGCCGTAACCAAAATCTCGCTTTCTCCTCGCCTATAGTTAATATAGCAAAATCATGGAGAACCAAAAATAAGCTTAATGTTTCCTATTTATTAATTTCCATTGTTCTATAGATTTAAGATTCTTCCGTGAGGAGAACAGAGAGAGAACGAGAATACCCCCACTCCTCGTAGAAGAAGTCCCCCGGATGATAAGGTCACGAAGTAAACCCCGACTATGAATCTGAAGTACAGACAATCATTGGTAATGATTATATCACTATGTGAGAAGAGTAAATAATTTAAGGTGAAGATATCATATTTATAAGTTAAATAAGAAAATCACAGTACAGAAGAATTTTGACAGATCTTGAACGTTTTTCCATGACGGAATAAGACTGATCATAAGATATGACTTCCTAGCATGAATAATGTATATCTCAAAAGATATTAATGGAAGTCGAAATTAAGTACAATAACAGATTTATACCAACATTTTTTTTAACAATATTATTATAAATTATTCCAAAAAGAAATGCATTAAATTGATATATTGTTTAAAATTAAAGATATGAATAAAAGTTAGTATAATAAAATTCATAATATAATAATAATATAATAATAATTAAAATAATTCAATAAATTTCGACAATGATAAAAATTTGCTTTAAATATAAATACATAAAAAAAGATAATTATTTTTCCCATAGTATAGTCATAATAAGCATTTTGTGTCTTGAGGAAGACACTTTGTCTTCTTAGTTTCAACCTCTCCCGCTACTCTCTCCATAATTGCAAAATAGCTCTACGCTTGTCTCGTTTTGATGCTCACACTAGTGATAGCTCTATGGAATTCGTTTCGTTGTTTGACTTTTAGTAATAATGAAAGTATGATTTATATCATTACTATTATAAAGAAATGTAAGAATATAAGCACTTTAGAGCACATGAAAATAATCAGAGAAATTGATAATGGAATTTTATATATATATATATATATTTATTATAATTAAGGTTTCATATCGTTACTAGAATAATAATAATAATTATAATTATATTAGTGCATATTACATATCGCAGACATATGCTAATCGGAAGCGAAAGGTGGAACGCAGGTTAGGTGTATGAGTAGGGTGTTGGGTGTATTGTGGATAGTATAGTGGTCTAAGAGGTTTCTACTGCTGGATTGTGGACCTTTTGATCTAATAGAAACATTTTTAACGTTATATCTTAGAGAAAAATTAACTAACATATTAACATTTATCTACAGATACGTAATGAAAGGTGTTTCATGATTTTCAGATTTTATGTAATTTGGCTAAGGGAAAGAAATAAACGAGAGGATGTGAGTCTTTCAAGTATCAAAAAGTGTTCCAAGTCTTATATAAGCCCGTCGGAAGTTGGGAATGCCGGTAAGAGAACTCATTAAGACAGACATTTGATTAGCACCGGAAAATGGCAGTAGTAGGACTACACTGGTATGGACAGTGATGCCATAGACCGCTAATGAGACCGTTTCTTTATCTACAAGTTCTTGTGACGTTGTTGGCATTCATTCTTGAGTCTGAGTTCTGCTCCGCTATATGCCTTGCCAAAATCAAGGAAAATATATCTAACTGTATATAAAAGAAAAGTAGAAAACTGTGAATATTAATAAATTAATAAAATATTAATTAAAATATAAATGAATAGATAGATATATATATTATATAATAATAAAAAATATTAATCTTAGATATAATAATAATTATAGAATTAATATTATATTATATATACATAAAAGTAATATAAATAAATTAATAATATATAGAAGAGATAATTTTAGGTATATTAATATATATATATTAATTATTAGTTAATGAGGTATTACACTGAGCAAAAATTAGAGAGGGCTCGAGCCGAACGGGTAACATGATAAAGGGGGTAGCGATTATTCCATACCCTTAACTAGGGGAGGGGCGGAGGAACCCCCGCGACACCATAATACCAAAGAGCGGGGAGAGGGGCGGAGGAAGACCCTCCCCGGAGGAGGAAATAGTCCTACCCTTCTACCCTTACGTTCCCCGGAAGGCCGAAGAGAACCTCCAGACTCCTGCCCATCTTGCGGAATAGAATTTTATTAGACCCTTGGTATATCACTTTTAGTGTGAAAAAAAAAGAAAATAAAAAATAAGAACCTGACGGGAGTCGTAAAACGTAACTAGTACTATATATTTTTTTCCAAATAGATTATATGATTCCCCTTATAAATAAAAGGTAATCTATTTTTATATGTTGGATTGTTTACCAGGTTTCTATTTTTGTTGGTACGCTAATCGAAGTAAACTAAAGGAACATCCTTTCAAAGAATAACAAAAGAATTTATACAGCTTATTGATAAAAAGTATATAATTAATATATTATATATATAAAAGAAGTAATATTAATAATATATAAATAATATATTAATTATAATAATATATATATAGATATATAAAATATATATATTAATTAAAATTAAATTGAGTAATCTATTAATATCAGTGTATATACATAATATATGTACTATACTAATTTAATATGAGAAAGGTAGAGGAGCCAGAAGGAAAGGAGAGGATGAAGTAGAGAAAGAAGGAGCCGCCTCAAGAACATCCGCAGGGATTTAGTACCGAGAGAGAGAGAGTGACGAGAGAGGAGGGAGACTATTTCAGGCGCAGAATAATTACGTTAAAATACGAACGAGAGCGGATAGAGTAATAGAGGGAGAGGCTTAATACAGCAAAATCCACATTCACGGTTAAAAAACAAATAGACCCAATTAATTAGTGTACTTTAAGTCAGTAGGAGAGACCTAAACTTTAGACAGACCACTCTTTCAGAATATTTTCTTTTTGATTGAGCCAAAAGCACGTAAATTCGAACGACGGGGGACAGAGGGGGACGATAGACCCCGCCGTCGTCCACCGGTAGGGCCGAGAGACCCGACCTTCCCATCTCATGCGGTTTACCCGGGTTCTTCCTTAGTAAAATAATCATAAGAAACAGATAGAAAACAATATATAGAAAAAAAAAAAAGTAACAGACATATCATCAATTATATTCTGTTCGTAACCTTATTGGAGTCTATGTGCCAAGATGCGAAATGCATTACGATGAAAGAGAACATAAAGATATCCTGACTTTAGATCAAATAGTCCGTGAAAAATTCCACGATGCCATCGTCCGACCCGCTCACGTCAAAATCACATAGAAGGTGCAAGTCTAGATACAAGCGCTAAAGTACCATTTACAGGAATAAATAACACCGCAATCGCGACTACTCAGTCGCATATATTCAAACACCAAATAGAATGATTAGAGGAGCCTGGATTCTAGAAATTAAAGACTAGAGAATAGAGTAGGTCGTTAATAAAAGGTAAAAAGATTTAAAAATCCGTCCATCTTAATATAATACTAATATTTATATAATATTATAAAAGTGATGGAAACTTGACTTCGAATGAACACCAAGTCTCAGGCGGATCTTATACCAGAAATGGTACTCGAAATAAAAGTCAAAAGGAAGAGAGTCCGCCCAATTAATTAAGGGCTACGCCAGAATATCTATAATCTTGATAAATAAAGATATAATGTTATCAGTATGAAAATGGAATTATTTTCTTTTTATTATTTAATTAACATAATAATAATTGATACATGGATCAAAATCCAAGTTGAGTAACTCTTAGGAGAAGACTCCCAACACTGGTGATAAATTTTCAAGAAAAAAGATATAGAAAGAAGACAATATTTATCGTTTCTCCTTAAGATAAGAAATAACATTCTATTCAAAACGCTAAAGAAAACCCGTCTCTAAGTCAACTCGGCACAGTAATCTAAATTGAGACCATATGTGGCCGATTTCACCGAGCGACTCGAGTCACTCGGCTCAAAATAGTTGATAAAGTCCTGTCAGGAAGTAAACCCTTTTATGCCTAAATGATAATTATAATTATAGATAATATAAATGAAGAGATAATTATTATTATATGATTGATTAATTATTATTCATTATAATGATTATATTATTTAGATATATATGAATTAATTATGAACTAAAAGTGGAAAAATTTCGATCAATGAAGCTATAGCAATTATAGATTGATAATAAATAAATAAATATAATGAGAGATGTAAATAATATAATTGAATAATAATTAATATATTTATAGTAATATAATAAATAAGAATAATATATATAATAATAATAATAAATTAAGTAATAAATAATAATAAATAGATAATGAAAGAAAATAAGAGTATAAAAATAAGATAAATAATATAATAAGTGAAATAAAATAATAATAAGTTATACATAAAATGTGATATTAATTATTATATTAGAAATAATTAAATTAATATTATAATAATTAAATAATAAATAAATAGAATAATAATAGAGAATAGTAAAAAATAATAGAATGAATAATAATATAGATGAATAATTATGAAATAAATAATTTAATAATAATTAAATAATAATACGTTAGATAACGGCATAGGGAAGGGAACAATCAAAGTGGCCGAGCTAAGGGGAGAGATAATAGGTACTCTTTGGTCTCTACAAGAATTTCATATGATGATAGGCGGCGGTTAAAGATAGTTGATCCAAGATAAGGGTAGAAGAATAGTGACATAATGCAGCTGTGTGCCTCTGGCGGATTCAAGCGCTCAAGTGAGTATAGCACCACTCGACCCTTGAATTAACAAACGATCGCTATTGGTGGTCAATACGAGCCTGGGCTATTATAGTCTATTATAGTACATGTTCTTTAATGAAACAAGCAATACACAAATGTTTGACTGCAAAAAAAGAATAATTTAGATGAGTAAGCGAAATGTTAATGGTTAATCAGTATTAGACTTTTAATGGTTATTACCCAAGTTATGCATCATAAATCCTAAAGCAAAATTATATTTAATAGGTCTAATATATTATTTAAAATTCTAGATTAAAATTTACATTTATATCATAATAGTGAAGTGAACTGTAAATATGTTAATAATGTGAATTATAGTATATTAATTGTACATGTAATTGCATCTATTTTTAAATACTTTGACTGTAATTTTGCGGCACGCTCGAAGGGAGCCTCCGTTGGTAGTGTGATAAGCCTTGTGAAGTGTATTGACTGTGTGTCGTGTGTGGTGTGTAGACTGTGTTTGATGTGGTGAGAAGATGAGTGATAGTGTGCCTCTTGTGTGTGTAGTTGATGATGTAGATTTGTAGTTCAAAGAAACAAGAATAAACTCCCAGGCCTGGAAAGCACAGGGCGTGTCGTGTGTGTGTGTGTTGTTTACTATAGTTTTTGAATTCTAAGCACTTGCAACTTAAAGCGAACCTCAAGGTCTATATCTATCTGTGTTCGTGTAATGCCTGTATGACCTCCAAGCAATGACATATAAGACACAGAAAGCAAAGAAGGAGGCTCAGCCGGACCAGTAACTTTTCTGTCTCAAACGTGACCACTTTTTTGGCCCTGTAAAATTATTCGCCAATTTATACCGCTATTGATCCTGCCGCGAAAATGTATTGCTGAATACTATTGAAGTCAAGTGTTATCTCAGAAGAATTAATAGAATCACTGTTAGAAAGGCTTAGAAAAAATATGTCCCATCACTGGATACAAAAGTAACTGACAGTTGGAAAGAGAAGAAAAGAGTAATTAACGTAGAGAAGGTTAGAATTAGAATAACATCGAGTATAAATAGTGAAGGAGACTAAGTATAATATATAGCATATTAATACTTGTTCAAATAGACGTAATGCTATTATTAGGAGAAATAGTATATATTTATAATATAATAGATATTTAGATATTCAGCATCATGTCTTTATATCTATATAGTACTCAGATAACTATGACAGTACAGTAATATGGATATCAAACTATAAGTATGTTAGTATATACGTATTAGTGGCTGTTTTGGATAAAGAATAATATGAGTTCTATTAAATTGTAGAAGGTTGATACAATTACTGTATTTTATTCTTTAATTCGTCGTTATAGTATATTTAATAAATATTGGAGAATATATATCTTAGATATATAAGATAAACATGAATATATTTTATATTATATAATAATATGATATAGTGTACGATAAATTGTACAAAACTTTGTATGCTTATAGGTATATATATAGCAGAATAATATTTGGAGTAAAAATTACTATAAATTGCTAACATGAGAATAGAAAACGTTTTTGTAGACATGCATATTCTCAACATGAGTTTTTAGATGAAAATTATGAGAAAGACTAACTAATGAAAATGGAGTATGAGTAGTGAGTATTAGTGATATATGCTTACAGGTACTATAGAGGCTAAATCAAAAAAATTATATGATAATAAATATATGAATAAGTAAGTACAAAATATCTCGATCCTTTATTAGCTATAGATTGAGTGTTAATATTAATATTCTTTAAAAATATAGAACAAAACAAAACCGTTTGAATACTGAACCTTAAAGAAATTAGTAAACGTTCCTTTAATTCCTAATGAATACCATATTGTGCCAAGATATTACAAGTAAATTACAATAAGTATTAATTAATTATAGTGAATATATAAGTATAGATATATTAAATATATTAATAAAATAAAGAAATATAATAGTAATATTATAATAAATATGATATATATTAGATTCAACTTTAATAAGTAGTTATCATGTAGAAGAATTAATGACAAGAGAGAAAGTATCATGATCCTAGAGATATCATAACGAATGTAAAGATATTTAGATTATATATAGGAAAAAGACGAAGTTTATCCATATAGAGAAATTTATCCTCAGAACTTATTCATTATCAAAAAGTCTTGAAACCAGATTTATGGATAAGAATATGTTTATATAAATAACATCGATGATGAAGTAAGGAAAAGGACAACGGAAAGATAGTTATTAGAAACTGAAGATGAGAATATATTGTTTGATATAAAAGCGAATAAATGATCTTGTATTAGTAATTATAATACCATACCCATGAATTGAGTAAGGATTGTAACGTAGGTGGATGAAATTGAAGTCACTTGAAGAGACGAGATCATTATAAAAACTAGAGCATTAACTCTCCAAAATGTAATTGTAAACAAGAATAAAGCAACGATCTGGGGTGTGTAGAAAATAATATATCAATAGAGTAAAAAATAAAATAATTAAAAATGAAAAGAAAAGCCGCTGAATAACCAAAAAATATAAATGACAGAGACACATTTGTATTGTATTTTCGTGGAAGTTGTTGGAGTTGTTGTATAGGACGAACTCAAATGGGCTCTCTCGAATAAGATAGACAGCGCATTTAACGTCAAGCGGAGTTTGTTTTTTCGGAAATGGGTAAATGAAACCGTTAGTCAATTCAAAATATGTGTCTAACTCAGGCAATCAATCAGAGAAAATAACCAAAGAGATTCATGATAAATCAGTTTGATTTAAGTTAAGTCGACTTAATTTACGTACCAGATCTGGGCGCCTCTCCTTCACATATTTGAAAAAAGGGGAATAGCAAAACAAACATCTATATATCTTATAATAGTCTCAGTTTTGAGTATAAAATCTCGCCAAAAAGGAAATAGTTATATGGAGTGATTGATAGGGTCGCAGTTAGAATCAGTTAGAAGAAGATTCGTTAACATAAAATACCAGATTAAAGCATATCCATCGGAAGAAAAAGAAAAAAAAGATTAAAAAAATTAAAGAAAACCTCACAAGACGATAATTAATTTAAATTTAAATAATGAAGCGTGACCGCATACACCAGGTGGTACAAGGTGACCCGAAAGGAAGCCAAAGAGAAGTTATACATATATATATATGAATAAAAAAGAAAGAAAGATAGATTGAAGGAAAGTGTCTAAATAAAATAACCTTTTTGAAGCAATGCACTGTATTATATAATATAGAAAAATAAGATAATCATTAATTGAATAAGTATAAAGATAAATATTTTTATATAGAACAAATTATAATAGCTTCCTCATGAATAAAAATGAAAGTAATTAATAAATATAATAATAAATAATAAAACAAATTAATATATAATAGATATAATATAAGACATGTATTATATAGTATTATAATAAATATTACAAAAATATTTGAAAGACGACTTATTATGTATACATAAAATATGAACATTATTATTTACTTATTAAAAAAGGATAAATTGTTCCTATATATTATTATATAATAAAAATTATTCTTTTTCATTCTTTATTAAAATATGATTTTTGTTAAATATATGAAAAACATATTATCGATCTATCTATAGGATATAAATAATAAATCCTTATTACACATACGATTTAGTAAAATCTATCACTATCTATAATCTATACTATTAATCTTATCTAATCTTATTCCATATTACTAATCTATATCTATCTAGATCTAATCTTATCTAATTATTATACTATATCTATTCTTTCTTAATAACTACTATTCTAATAATATTATCTATCTATCATATTTATAATGTATTATATAATTAAACTAAAATTTAGTAATGTCATAATAGTACATATATACACTATGAACTATTTTCGATTGAGCTAGGGGACTTTAGAATGATTATAAAAAATATAAATAAATAAATACATACAACAACAACAACAAACAAATACAACTCTCAAATAAATATCTGGCTTATATGTTGATAGATGCAACAAACTTAATGGTGAACTAATTGGATAAGCTTTTCAATTAATTTAATCCTTCTTTCAATTCATATAAAAAATTACAAATAAGGACTTCTAGTCACAAAAACAATCGTTACTACCCCGATAAATATTATATATTTAATTAAATTAAATAGATAAATTATAATTAAATAAATTATATATATAATTAATTATTATAATATTATATAATAATATTATTATATATATATATTATTTATTAAATATATATTATTATATATATAATCATAATATACTATATACTGCATATAGGGAAGTTTAAAAATCAAAGTTTTGTGCTTGGCTCTATCAAGTTTTTAAAATGCCAAGCGCCATATAAATTGCATATTTGTAATATCCTGTACCGAATTACCAAGGAATAGTAAGACCAAGAAAGAAGATCTCCTGTCGGCGTTATATACGATAAGAACACTAGATTAGCCTAATAGTTAGTATGATTGATATACTAGGAATTGAAAGAAAATAAATATTATTGATTAAAATCTTTGAACCCATTACAATTAAGATTCGTAATATAATAATATAATGCTATTAAAAAAAATATATTAGTCATAGACTCAAAACTATATATCTCAAAAAATAATACAGATATAGGACTCCTAGGATAGTTGTGAAATTGAGAATGTGAAAGAGTTGATGTTTACTTTTTAAGTAAATAAGAAACTATGCCATAAAATGAGGATGTGTACTTAAATGGCGATGTATTGAACTTTTAAAATAAGTTTTATTTAACTGCTAGGAAGTTTGTCATTGTGATTAATTTTTTGTGAATTAAGAATTTAAAATTATACCAATTTCTTACGAGTTTTAAACCTAAGGAAATATATTATGGTATTTATAGTATTTAATACCAAATTATCTAAAAAAATATATATATAAAACCCTTTGATAGTGATAACTTATAAAAATTTTAATTCATAAGGGAAACAAAGTAGAATATAAACTCCCATGCCGGTAAGAATCATCTATATTAATATGATTATTGCTTATCTACACTTTGCTAAGAAGCAAAAGAAGGGGGAAGACACCGTCCTTGGAAAGAAGGTTAAAAGATATATTTTTATTTATTAATTTAAACTTATGATCCAATTATATATGTTATTTCGGAGCGGCAAGCGGCTGACCAGATTGCTCGCCTATTACACCCAGTGCGCCTATTAAAGACTTAAAAAGATCTAAGAAGCAGCAGAGAAAAAAAACGAACATAGTGGATGAAAGAAGATGGACAAGACAACAAAAAGGAGCAGATAGAGAGTTTAAAAGAAGAGTGTGATACATAACTGCGATAGTGTAAGGAATTTGTAAGGAGTGACGCAACAGTTCAACGGACAGAATGGAACTGTACAGCAGAGGAGCCATTACGTCATATAATGGCTCGAAGAAAGCTTGTGAGCTGTTTTGAGCACCAAAAGCGAACTGAGGATTTGAGTTTTTGGATTGTAGTCCTATCACATCTGTATTACTTTCTTAAGGCTGGCCAGCAGAGAAAAGCCCGTATTTACGGGCAGATTGGATGCGTAAAATAGGTGAGATCGAACGCCTTAGAAGGATGATGGAGTATTCTGTTTTGGAATCGGACAAGTCCGGACGCGCAGCGATTCGACTTTTAATTTGGAAAGAAGTTTAGGCACACTACAAAAGATATGTAGATAGGAAGCTCATTCACGAAACTGCGCTAGCAAATGACTAAAAGTGAATCAAAAAGAGATAACAGACGAGAAAGAACAGGACGTGAAGTTCATGAGTATGGTGTTCCTCGTTATAAGGTTGCCCACACGCAAGATCTCCGCAGAAATGCGTGAGCAGTGGAAACTACGAAGTTCCCTGCAGAATGGAAGGACTCTCAAAGAAGTTACCGTTACAACGATACGAGAGATAGGCAAAACGTTATTGTAGTAGACATGCCCTTTCGCAACATGAGACTGCTTGTAATGAAAAATGTGGAATGAGAAAAAGCAATTAAAGAAAGATGTGCTCCGATAAGATCAGGAACTCCCGCGTTCGTTGGATACTCATCGAAGGTGCGCTAACCAAACATATAATGTAGTGATGATATAGAAATTGTAAATAGATAGTTCGAAAACAAGTGTGAGATTGAGTTTAGTCTCCAAAGAATAGTTGAATAATGTCACTATTGAAACTTACGTGTAGACGGTAAAGAACAAAGAAAGATTTAACCTTGCTGAAGAGTTAGGAGATTAAGAAAGTTGATGAGGTGACTCAACAGTAAATATCTCAGACATGTAGCATAAGCCAATCTCAAGTTGTAGGGTCTTTAATGTTGATGAAGAATAATTGATATAACGTGCATAATAGGTTTAACGATATAGACCCTCAACCTCACAATAATTGACAACCTAATATTATATATATAGTCTCACTGAGATAGTAAATGAGAAGGCTCGATATATAAGTAATTAGATACGGATACAGTCGAGAATGATGATAAAATGAAAGAGTCAGTATGTGTTGCAAGTCATTCTCTTATAAAAAAAATATCTTTAACCGTTAAGCTAAGGTGAATAGATTTACGAGAATTTAGAGTCAAGAATCAATAATATTATATTAGTGTGAGAAATATGAATAGCAGATAAAGATATATAGTAGTAGTGATGAATATATATAGTAGAAGAATTCATACATAGTCATCATATCTTATCAGTACGTAGTAAAACACTAATATATACTAAGTAGTACATAATAATATAGGAAGAGTAAGCTCGTATCACCTAATATTAATTGATTCTCCTTATAATATTTGGTATAATCAATACGCTTTAATAGAGAAATATCATACCATAACAACTCTTCCACTACTTTAATAGTAATTGATAATGTTGCATATAACTCAAATAGACGCCACGCCACAGGAAAAATAAGCGTTGCGTTAGTGTGTTCTAAAACATACTCATCGGTAAATATAGAAACGAGTTCCAAGATTTTCAAGTAGAACCAAGCTTTTCCTCAAAAAAGCCATAATAATTTCTCTCAGTTGAAGCTGAGCGTCAAAATAGGATGTCTGTCGATGAGGCTCCAAAACTCCTCATTGTAAATCCTGTTCCGTAGGACAGCAGCGCGAAAGAAAGAAACGGATAGACCTGTTACCACGTTAGAACTAAGACAGATTCGAGATGCTCTAGTATGAATCACTCAAATCTTTTTCAGAATTTCAAACTCGTATCAAATTGAAAGCAAAAAATGAGGCTGCAGTAGATAGTAGACGTATATGAGCACAGCTGTCTGTCTCGATTGTTTTGTAGAGGTTAGTACAAGTTGAGAGTTTGGCCACTAACACTGTAATAGTCAACGGGAAAGAATCGTGAACCATATTATGAATGATGGTTAGTTTCACCTTACTTTAGTAACATTTGGAGAATTAATTAGAAGAGATATTACGTTATTTGAAAGATTAAGAAGCTGAGGCCAAGTATGACTTTGACTACCGTCCCAGCAAAATTTCGTCAAGGCAACAGAACGTAGTTGACACTCGCACTATCGACCAAGGGCGAAGCAAGCACGAGTAAGAGAGAGAAGAGAGGAAGGAGAGCCAGCACCGATCCAAGAAAGAGAGATGAATCCAAAAGCATAGACACGGAAGGAGGAAGAGGAAAGGAGCCAGACAAAGTAGTACAGAGAGGAGTGAGTAGGAGAAGAGGGCCGAAGGGAAGTGGACCCGATTCATTGAGAAGAAGAAGCAGACAAAGAACCGCGAGGAGGAACGAAGGAAGATAGAGAACGAAGAATAAACATATATGGCTGGTTGTGAGCGACATCTGTGTTGTCTGTCAGCTCAGAGTGCATAGATGCTATAATTAGAGAACCGAAAAAGAGGTTTGAGAGCACGCGATGCAGAATAGAAGTATTAGAGGTAAAGAACCGCAGCGTACAGCATGACTAGAGTCGGATAAAGAGAAGGGGATAGAATAAGCCAGTCGCAATCAAGTGCAAATAAGCTCCAATTTTGAGAAATAAATATTAAGACTCAGATAGATCAAGAGAGAGTAGATAACAGAGAAAGTGAACCTACATCTCACTAAGATAGTCGTATCTTTCTATGCAGATAACTAGTGTTAATCGTACAAAATTTTTTTCAAATGATGCGTTTTTTATATCACAACACCCATATAGACAAACTGTAAATCATATTTAAAGCTATTAAGGACTAGATTTCTAAATTGAAACTAACAAGAATGATATATCAACAGTTTGCGCTTTCAATCCATAAATTACATCAATTTTCTCTATGCGCCCCATTTCTTTGAAATACGGAGCAATATAGTATTGAAAGGTGTTAGCACCAAAACAAAAGACAGCACACCTTGCTCATTAAGAATCAAAATGTGATCTGTTAGTTTATTTATCACATGACGGAATTTAGTGAGAGTAGACTCAAGAGATCTCCCCCCAATCGCCCTCGTTACTCATAATCTATCGTATCTATGCTGACCTCACTAATCTACATCTATTCTATGCTATCTGATGCAGTAATTCGTAACTTGCTAATTCTAGATGCAATAAATGCAGTATGCAAATAGGATATCGTAATGATATCGAGAAGGGGTGAGCTACATATACTAGTACCTCAATAAGTGCATATATAATCTATGTTTGAATTTGGTGAGATACACAGGATTAATGATAAGGGATCAACGATGGTTGGACAGAACAATGTTTACCACAAATGAGTCAGCGAGGTGCACCGATGGAATGGTAAAAAAAAAAAAAAGTGGGGTGAACGAGAATAAAACGGCAGGAGTGGCGAACAACGGACTAAAGGAGCAAGCAACTAGCACAACTACTCCGTAAAGTGAAGTAAATGCTCGTAAAAAGTTGATTCAGTGGGAGGCCGCTCACCAGTACAACCTTCACTAGAATCATAGTGTTTGAGAAGAGAAATCCGAAGACGCATTGTCGATGTTTTTAGCGGAATACCTCAAAAATCTTACCTCGCGTTAGGTGTCAATCATTGAAAAATATTGAAGTAACAAAAGTATTGACATTAGTTTCATGTTGCCAAAAGAAGAGACAACGATCTTACCCTGATATATAAGCAATAAAATATAATGATCTGAGTTTGAAATAATCATTAGTGAGTACGTTGTAGTATATATGAGACAGGATAGCAGGATGAACAAATAAATTATATATAAGTAGAAAAGAATAAAAATGATGAATCATTCAGTACAGCAATAATAGAGTAAAGTCAAATTATCCGAGATAGACTAGGTATATACGGTATATAGGATGAATATCAATAGTACCACTTATAATACGCCACCAGAGATGTAGACTAAACTCACTTTAGTCATCCAAGTATAATTAATGAAACTAATATAGTAGGTATATATAATAAGGTAGTAGATCCGCTGGCGCTAAGACAGGTGACTAAATAGGTGAGAAATGATAAATAGGTGTTAAGTTCCCACGAGGCATAAGTTGATGATAGCTCAATAGTATACCACGATGAGGTTGAGTGCAATAAACTTATATATATAGAAGAAGTAATTAGTAGGCCCCGGCGTTCACTTAGAGTGCAAAGTCGCCAGCTGTGCATTGACATCAATACTAAAAATAATAACATACATACATAAATATATAAATACAACCATAAAAGGTACAAAAAGTAATACATAACATTCAGGTATTCATGTTATAGTTTTGTTTTTAGTGAAATAATATAAGGCACACGTGAGTCAATAAAACTACTAAAGGTTATGAAATACATCAGCGGAATAATAAATCTACAAATAGCTAAGTAATGACGTAGTACAGGAACATAAATATAAAAAGACGGTATAAAATGTCACTGAAATATGATAAAAATCAACGACGCGTTCACTATAGCCTACAACATCATGTAAAAGGCTACGTCGAATAAGTAATAAAAATATAATATAATATGAAGTTTAAATAAATAATATTGTGAAATTTTTAATACATATCGTAAAAATACTACTATATTAAATATGTAAAAATATGAATAGTATATAAATATATATAAGTGCATATAGAATAAAAAGTCAGTGTTGAAACACGGGAAGACGAAATTCGAAATCTAGATTATATAGGATAGATAACTGATTAGATAAAAGTTAACTACTTATTAGTGATATATATAGTAACAGATTAACTCTATAGGTATAAAAAAAATAATAATATAAAGAAAAAATGTAGATAAAATGAGTAACTGACGTAAATAACGAATATACGACGGAGATAATACTTAATAGTTTTTTAATTGTTATTCAATTTTTTTTTTTTTTTTAATATTTTTAAACGTCAATATAAAATTTCAAACAACCGATACACGAAGGTTTTTGCAAATCAGCCACCATATTTTCCAAAGTAAACACAATAGAAACAGCAGAGTGTATTTAAAAAAAATCAAACATTTCAAAGGGAAAACATTCAACACATATTCACACAAGGACTACGAGCTCCACGACACCGAAAATGACGCCTTACCACAGAGGGACGCGCGGGGCGTTCTCTAAGAGATACCAGGTGAGGGTAGTTTTTCCAAAAGGACGAACGTAGAAATACCCCAGAAACGATGTATCGAGAATTCGCACAAACGAAGGTATTCATTGATGAGTTATGCTTTTCTACTCGTTTCATAAATATAGGTATATAGAATATATATATAGATATAGGTATAAAGGCAGGAAAGAAGATTAGGCACCGCAGACGAACTAAGCTAATGGTTAGTTGCTGATATCAACACAAACTCAATGTGCCGACTACAGCTACCCCGATATATGTCTACGAGTGGCGTTACTAGAAGGTTTTGTTAGGTGGTCAACGTCGAGATGGTAATAATTATCCACTTCGAGTTAGGGCCACTTGGCGTCTTGAGCAGAATTCTTTATAAGGGCATCTAGGTAACACTTAATAGGAAAAGAGATATGTTAATAGTATGAATCAAATTGTTGAAAATACTTCCAACATATTAGAGGGTCAAATATAGTAGAAACTAGGAAAGAATCATAGGACAGTTAGATAATGTCTTAATAATTAGCTTCTTTGACTGCGACCCTTAATCACAAAAAGATACTCAGTGGTTGAAACCTTTGATACCACCCCACAGATAAATATGATGAGTAATGCTATAAGTTAATAATAACTCTCAAAAAGGCGGAATGGCCCTGTATAACTGGTATATAAATAGTAAATACTAATTAGGTTATATTAGTAAATAGTAAAATATTAGGATTTAAGGTACCTCTACCACCCTTTGCATAGAAAAAAAAAGAAAAGATCCTATTCGCCTTTGAACTGATTCATAACATATCGATAAGCTCCCATAGCAGCTTCGCTCGCAGGCCGCCATAGTATGTTAACAATCCGTCAATGTTCATGTGAGGTTTAATGCCAGAACATTATTTTATGGTTTCATGTCATCCCCGAAAGGACCAAAGCGACTTGATTTTATTGCAGTCATTTATGCGCTCGCTATCATGGAGAGACGAAGTAGTATTCGACAGTAGATATGACCGTCTATAAGAGATAGTTGACACAAGCCTCTTCAGTACGGGTATCAGATCTTAGAAGAATACGGTTCAGAATTCTTTGATTAGTAAAATTTGATTGTGTTGGTTTAAGAGACAAATTTGCGCGAATTATTCACAAGTTCGTGCAGAGTAGAAACCCCGACCCGGAAATCTATCACAATAGAGTCGAGGCGAGAATCAGAATCGGAAGATCATCTCAAGCCGAGAGCAAAGTGTGCTAGAGAGGTAAAAAGCACAGAGTATTAAGCGAGTACAGGAACTCGAAATTGTTAGGCTTTTGAAGACTGTATGTTAAGTAGAGTTTAGCCTAATATTCGAATGAGTCGCGGATCGTGCATCGATAGATGTAAGAGTAGAGTCTATGGAATCTTGACGCAGCCTGAGAATTAGTAGAGGACACATCATTAAGAGATCGAGCAACATCCCGTCCAGGAATTACTTAAAAATGTAGAGAGATTAAGAATTACTATGAAATCACTACTTGATTAAGTGTAACACATCATTCTATTATAACAGTAAGAGTATTTAGATTTATCGATTACAACAAGGATCGCCCCATAGTACCGACAACACGAGCTTCTTAAGCTTATTGGTGCGATATCTTTGTAATAGTATATACCGTGCGTAAGCCTATACTCACTTAACTACAGTCCCCACAATACGGTACAGGACAATCTCCACAATCAGAAGGGAGACTATCATTCATGGTTTCATTCATGCACCTTGTTGAACGGAGCTGTTCCGTGGGCACGCACAGTATCATACACCGAGGTGCTTTTGACTGCTTCTGGCGAAGTTACTGCTCTCAAACTCCAGACCCGCCTACCACGACTGCCAGAGATCTCCCCGCTTCCGAGCTTCTCCCTCTCCCGGCTACGACTCCGCGCTCCACGCACGATACCATCTCCGGAGGTCACGCGTTTTGATTCGTCTCTAGGAGCTCACGTTTGCATATCGGCTCATGACTCCGAGCATCCAGCCTCTTAGTGACGGACTCGTGGATAAGCATATTAATTCGTTATTACTACTGTATCATGTATATCAGAGAATAAATATGAATTTATTGTGTAATTAGAGATATTTCCCAGATTATTATGATTAATTATAATATTATTTGAAGAATAGTTATTGATGTATAATTGAAGATTTTATATTACAATTAATCTTAAAGAATTTTGTGTAAGACATTACAGTTAATAGAGCTTATAATAGGGCTATGGATTAAGATGTAGTGAAGGATCAGACGGCTTGTATTCCACTATTTTATTCCGGAATAAGTTAGGTTATATTGGACATGTGCGTGGCTTATCACAACATCTAGAGGGAAAAATATGCTTAGATTATTGAGACATTAAGTAGAATATAGATATGAACGAAGGAAATAGAGCAGGGTTTAGTATAGCAACAGGAAGGACTAACACCCTCATCCAAAAACTCTGGGTGATATAATAGAGAATGCCATATCCGGGACCACACCAGCACTTATCCTTAAACGTTTCGTAGATTTCAGGAGCATTGCACTACCAGTAATCAATAACTGTTATAACACTAGCAAAGATCAATAGGGACACTACTGAGGGAGAATTAAGATAAGGAGCAGGAAGGAAAGTAGCTCAGAATCGACCTAAGTGGTTGAGTATTAAGAAGGAGAAATAATAGTAGTCACGAATTGGTATTTGGCCTTTTTTTCAGTGTGTGTGTTTTTATTGTTGAGAACAAGTAACCTCGGATCGCAGAATTTCAAAGAGGAAGGAGAAGAAACAGAATTCTACAGAGAGACTATGTATTTCTTTAATATAGACATCGTGTATTTTGTTCATCAGAGTTTAGCCAGGCCTATGGGAGATAGATATCAATCTACAGTTGGAGAAACCAAGCTACTGTAGGTTATTAGAATAGGCGACTTTCGTCTAGATGCTCAAGCCCTGCTGCTTGGTCGTATACGGCAGATAGTAATTCGACATTACTATGAAACGAAAATCTCTCTAGCAGAATGAAAAATTAGCAAAGTAAGATCAATAGACCAGGACGAGAATAATTTTTTTCCAACTAAGGCACGATTATACAATGATTTCTTATAACCCTCGATGGCCAATAATAGATATATTAAGTCACAGATACATAAACATGTATATAAAAATGATGGGTATGATGAAAATGGAATTGATTCATAGAGAGGTCCGAAGACCCAGAGAATAAACCTAACTGCAATCCCATCCAACGATTACAGCTCCTACACCTATTATCGCAGAAGATTGAAGCATAGTCACTCAGAGATACAAAGCTATAGTCAACATCCAATTATAGTTATAGCAGTTAGAGCAACGCTAATAAGGTACCCCCCTTATAATCTGCGACCGAAATCACTATTATATTAAGTGCCAAGAATAACATAACGCGTATGAGTGCTAGGATGGAGTACTGTTGGAGAGGTAAATAATGTAATTTAAAAAATTAATTGAGAGATGGTTAATATATATAAATATATAATATTAATAATTTAGGATATGTGATAATATCTTATATCCATTAGTTGTAGTGTACAGATTATTACTATCCAAATATTAGAGCGTTGTTAAATATCGGTATGGTATTATTATTTGTATTATTTATGAGAGAAGAGATCATTAGTGGATTTGAACTAATGTAGGATCAAAGTGAGTATTAATATATGTTTCAAGACCCAATATCTGTGAGTATGTTGGTGAATTACGATCCGGAATAGTTTTGAGATAGTGAAGGATTTACATCTGAGGGGATGTAGTTGCTCTACAGATCGAATATAAGAAAAAAAATGAAGAAACTCGAGAAAATATTGATTAGTCGGCCACTCCATCCCCCACCTAAATTCTGAGTATGTATGGTGGAACCGCAACCTATGTTCAGCTGTTGTGTGTACATTAGGCAATGCGCCACCTAAATAGAGGACCCAGTTTTGGAGTGAGAACGCAATGTTAATCCACTATCAAAGTCTCTGTTGAGATGTATAAGTAAATAAGGGTTATCTCAAAAGAAACGGCGATGAAAAAATGTTAATCTTTGTCCTGTTATGGGTACTGAATTACGAGAAATTACGAGTAGCGATGAAGCACAAGAATTAAAAAAGTGTGGAGCTATCTAGACAGACACATATTAAATATTTAAGGCCAGAGGATCGAAGCCAACACACGAAAAAGAATAAAGAATTAGAG
>JABUQX010063175.1:0-37003 GCA_015478945.1 Trachelipus rathkii
TACCCCTCAGCTATGAGCGAGCAAATTAATGAACAGATGGGTGTATCTAAGAAGAAACAAAAAGCTACCTATTTAAAGAAAATATTAGAAACAATAAAGAAATAGGATATTCTGATAGTGTAAGACCCTTGACAGAAACCGTATCTTCTCGACCATTTTGTTATTTAATATGAACATAATAATTGTTAGTCAAATAACTCAAATTCATCAATAAAAGGTTCCTTCTTGTTTCTTAAGTGTCATTTGAGTTAGATTCTATATGGCTGGATTAGCCAAGTAGGCATACTAGCTCCACTAGAAGCTTTCTTAGGAAATGCAAACAAACAATCGTGAGGAGTTGAATTCGCGGAAGTACAATGCAAAGATCTCATTGAATGAAAAGTATCAGGCAACACTTTGTTCCCAGTATTTAGACGAAACGTTTTACCTGTGAAGAGTCGAGTCATCTGAATATATTTCCAGATTAGTCTCATAAACGTTTCACATTGTCCATTCCAAGTTGGATGATAAGGAGTAGACTACTAATGATAATAATAAATTCTCGCTCTAATAAAACAAATTTAAATTTCTCTGACATGAGATAGGACCCTTCAGGTATTATAAGATCTGTTGCCATTGGTCTGAGTCAAAAGACAACCCATAAAGAAGTTTAATTCTTACAGTTTTATATATCAGTCGTGCAAAATAATGCATTACTGATCTAATCGTTTCAATGTTTAAAATTATTTAAAACATGAATAAGTGTACTATATTTTTAATGTTCAAATAATCTATTCAGGCGATATATGATCAGTTTCTTAAGCAAACTTAATAAACTTTTTTCAACTATATTTATTAATTACCGTTTCATCTTCTAATTAATTTTTTTTTATTTGTGATAATGTGTTGGTGTTAGTGTGTATTTATTCCTTAATTTTATACTTGTGAGATCGGGTGTCTGTAAAAGGTTTATTTAGCGCTATTTTATGTATGTCTGCTATTGTCGTAGTTCCAAAATAAAATTTAAAGGCGGTTCCTGAAAAATTATGGAGTTCTAGTTTTAAGCTAGGAAGAAAGAAAAAATCGAAAAAAGTGACTGTTATTGATTTTTTTTATTTTTGTTTAGAATTCGTGACGACCCATGAGAAATATAATATAATATAATATATATTTATATATATATATATATATATATATATATATAATATAATATATATATATATATAATATATATTATATATATATTATATATTATAATATATATATATATATATATATATATATATATAATATATATAAATATAAACAGTAAGAAGACACAGAATCCAATCTAGAGTGACTGTCCCAGTCAAACCCATAAAAATTAAGAATTAAGGAATGAATTTTAAATATATTATACTTAAGGAATAGTAATTATAATTAAGAAGAAGCCACATGGGCTACCTGACATGTCCCGTGAACCAAACAATAATATTAATAAGTTAAGATAATAAATTAAGAACCGGCATTGCCCTCTAGAATGGTCCCAGTCCAAATCCATAATAAAATTTAATAAATAGGAATAATAATCAGAAAAAATAGGGCCTAATAGACTGTCCCAGTCAACCCATAATAATTAGAATAATAATTAAGAAGCCGCATTAACCCTTTTAGAATGTCCCAGTCAAACCCATATAATAAAAAAAGAATAAATACGTTAAGAAGCCTCGTGGTCCTATTTAGACTGTTCCCAGTCAACCGAATTAAAAATTAAATTAAGAAGTCGCATGGCCCCTCTAGAATGTCCGAGTCAACCCATAATAAATAATAAATAAAAAATAATGCTTTAAGAAACATGGGCCTATCGTAGACTGTCCCAGTCAAACCCATTAATAAATAATTAAAAATAATAAATTAAAGGAAGCCGCAATTTGACCCATCTTAGAATGTCCCAGTCAACAAAATAAATTAAGAAATAAATACTTGAAGAAACCGCTTTATGTGCCTATATTTAGACTGTTCCCAGTTCAACCAATAAAAAATTAATAATTAAGAAGCCGCATGGCCCCTTTTTAGAATGCTCCAGTCAACCCATAATAAATAATAAATAAGAATAATACTTTAAGAAGCCTCCAATGGCCTATCTAGAGACTGTCCCTGTCAACCAATAATAAATAATTAAATTAAAAAAATAATAATTAGGAAGCCAAACATTGGTCCCTCTTAGAATATGTCCAGTCCACTCATTAATAAATAAGAATAATAACTTTTGATGGAAGAAACTTGCTGTTTTTTTTAGACTGTCGCCAGGCAACCAATAAAAATTAATTAATTTTGAGAAGCCCGCATCTATTGGCCCCCTAGTTAGAATCCTGTACCCCAGTAGTCAACCCAATTAAAAATTTATGAATTAGAATTAAATTTTACATAATAATAATTGATTATTGAAATAGTTTTTTATAATTAAGTAGCCACATGGGCCTACCTAGGCTTTCCCAGTCAACCAACAAAAATTTAATAAATAAGAGGTTGATAATTTCAGAAGCCCGCAAATGGGCCTATCATAGACTGACCCAGCAACCACATATTATTAATTAAATTAGGAATAAAGAAAAAAAAAAAAAACGTTATAATTCCTTAATTAATTAATTATTTGGTGGTTGACTGGGGACCAGTTCTAGATTAGGCCCTATGCGGTTCTGAATTTATTATGCTTATTTATTAATTATTCATGTGATTGACTTGGGACATTATAGATGGAGCCAATGCGATTTTAATTATTAGTTTTAATATTAATTATTGTTGTTGACTGGGACAGTCAAGGTAGGCCCATGTGGCTTCTTATATAAAATACTATTAATTAATTACATTAATTATTTATTAAAAATTATTCCTTATTTCTTTATAATGTTTTTTATAAAGTGAATTATCTTACAAAATTATTTTATTACTCAATTATTAAGTTTTATTGGGCTCGACTGGGAACACTAAAAAAAAGGGACCACATGCGGCTTTCATTAAGATTATTCTTAATTTATAAATGAGTTGACTGGAACATTCTAGGAGGGATCAATGTGGCTTAATTATTATTTTTTAATTATTTAATTATTATTGGTTGACTGGGTAAGTCTAGATAGGCCCTACGGAATCTTAAGTAGTTTCTATTTATTTTATTTTAATTATGGGTGACTGGGACATTCTAGCAGAGGGCACTGAATAGTAATTAAGAGCTTGCATTGACCCCTTTCAGAATTCCCAGTCAACCTTATAATAAAATGAGAATAATACTTAAGAAGCCCGCATGGTCCTTTTTAGACTGCTCCAGTCAACCAATTTAAAAAATTAATAATTAAGAAGCCGCTATTTGACCACTCTAGAATGTCTCATGTCAACCCATAATAAATAAGTTGTAAATAAGATAATACTAGGAACAGCATTAAGTCCTATCTAGACTGTTCCCAGTCAACCAAATAATAATAATAATATATATATATATATATATATATTATATAATATATATATATATATATATATAATATATATATATATATATATAAATATATATATATATATTAGTATATATTAAATATATATATATATATATAATAATATTATATAATATATATATATATATATATAATTCAATAATTAAAAATAATAATTAGAAACCGCAATTCCCTCTAAAAATGTCCCAGTCAACTCATAATAAATAAGTAATAATACTTAAGACCCCTTTCACACTAGCGACAGTGGACACATTCAAACCAATAAATAAAAATTAATTAATTAAGAGAAGCCGCATTTGGACCCCTCTAGGGAAAATCCCAGTCAAAACCTCATAATAAATATTATCAAATAATAAATTAAGATAATACTTAAGAAGCCGCAAATATAAAATAAGAGAATAATACTTTAAGAAGCCGTAGCCATGGGCCTATCTAGACTGTCACAGTCAACCAATAATAATTAAAAATAATAATTAGAAGCCGCATTGACCCTTTCTAGGAAGTCCTAAGTAAACTCACAATTAAAAAAGAGATAATTCTTGAGGAAGCCGCATTGGCTCCTTTTTAGACTGTCGCCAGTCAAACCAATAAACATTAATAATTTAAGAAAGAGCCGCACTTGGCCCTTTTTAGTGCATGTGCCAAGTCAGCCATAATAAATAAAAATAAGAATAATATTTAAGAAGCCCGCATGAGCCTTATCTAGACACTTCCGCCTAATTCTTATACTCTTAGACTCTTTCCTCCTCTTTGCTTTTACGATCATATATCTTATCAATGATCCTATGGTCTTTTCTAAAAGGGTGCTAAAAATTGTAGACAATATATTCAAAATTATGCCTTACCTTATCTATTATACGACATTTATACAGAAACAATATAATGTAATTAGTCTGCAATCTGGCATTAATTTTCAATTTTTAAATCCTAGGCCCTAGCTCTGGTTCAAAATCTTACAATGGAAACAATGAAACAGCACACTAAAGATGTTACAGACTTACGGGTTACAAATAGACGCTGTTGTTGAAAAATTTAAAAAAAAAAAATATAAAATAAAAAATTGATAATTATATAAAAACGGTTTAATTTTATTTTTTATTTTATTTGGAAAGTTACTTTAAAACACTTAAATATACAAAAAAAATAAAAAACAAAAAAAAAAAAAAAAAAAAAAAAAAAAAATAAAAAAAAAAAAATAAATCAAAAAAAAAAAAATGATTTTTTTATAAAAAAAAAATCAGTTGATTTTTTTAATTTGATTTTTTTAGTGCCATCCCTGTTATTCTCTCTTGCCAACCTACAACTAAACTCATCTCTTTTACCCGTTTTCAACTAATATCTACTATATATTCTGAATTTTTCGACTATGTAAAATCCAAAATGGTGCAGATTCTCTCATCTTCTCCTTTCTGAAATCAATATTGAGTGATTTCAATGTTTACTACCGACAGCGACTTTCCTTTTGCTCTCAAGATTCAATTGGTGAATTCTCCTTCCATTTCCCTAATCACAATAACCTTGAGCAGTTAATGCAACTACCTACTTGATTTAAAGATCGTTTTCGGAACAAACCCAATATACTAGACTGTAGTATATTGAATTCATCCCCAAAATGATCTTCCAATCCTTCTGCTCATTCTGTCACTGTTTCTACTTCTGGATTCCTCCTGTCACATTCTTATATCTGTATACTGTGCTATCTCTTCAAGGTTTGCAGCATGGAAAGGTATTTCCGTAGTTGAAGAATTGTTTTTGGCCATAAACTAGATTCAATAGAGTGTGCCTAACGTATATCTAGGGTGGTTCTCTCTGGCATGGAGGAGTACATTTGATTTAATATTCCTTCAGGAAAAAATTATAAACCTTGGATGAGCTCTGCTTGTTCTCTAGCTACTCGTTACAGGGATTCTGTTTTAAAAGTTACCCTCGTTTTCAAACTCTAGAAACTTATTATTTATGTATCATTTTGACGCTAAAAACTTTTTTTTTCCATAGAAAATGTGGCAATCTCTTTGGTTCCTACCTACTCCACGATCCTTCTGGCAATATGCCAAAAAAAAAAAATTGTCAATTCTTACTTTATTTTTTCCTCTTTCCAACTTCTTGTTTCTTCTTGTGTTACTACTATCTGCTAAGAATGAACTCTTTGCTCAAACCTTTGTCTCTAATTCCACTCTAGACTATCCCGATGTTATTCCTTTTTACCTTCCTCCAACTCAGTTATGCCAAATAATGTAATTTCTTCAAAAGATGTTATTTCTTCCCTATAACTTAATATTTGGAAGATCCTGATGGCGTTCTTCCTGTAATCCTTTAAACTTGGTGTTCCGAGCTTGCACCCTGCCTTTGTAAACTTTCATCCCTCCCTATTCACTTCGACCTTTCCTTATTGCTGGAAGGGTTCCCTCATTCAGCCTGTACCTAAAAAAAAGGGTGACCGCTCTCAAAAACGCTATTGTTCAGTAAGGAACCCTCAACTTGGGATAATTTTCTTTCTTTCGGATTCTTGGTCGGTGCTCTGCTTATCAATATTACACTGAATCCTTTAGATGTGACTTTAGATATATCTAAAGTTTTCGGTAAAGTCTGGCACAAAGGGGAACTAGCCCAAATGGTCGACAGGGAAAATGATCGACAGGTCAAATGGTCGAGACGACATGAAAAAAATTCTCGTACAGCCCGCCGTAGGCGTTTTTTTTAGGTTAGGTTAGGTTAGGTTTAGTTAGGTTAAGTTAGGCTAAGTTAAGTTTTGTTGGATTCGTTTTTGAAACTCTAAATAACCAGATTAATTTTTACAAATGTCGACCGTTTGACCTGTCGATCATTTGCCCTGTCGACCATTTGTCACTTTCTCTTTGATTTTCTTTCCGGTCAGTCTTTAGCTGCTCTTGTAGAAGATGATTGTTCATTCTTTAAAATATATGTCAATAGTGCTGTGTTCTTCATAGCTCTTTTCAATCCTCAAAATTTTTCCATCTTTTCATAAATAATCTTCTATTTGTCACTTCATCTCATTATCCTCTCATGCCGACGACTCCAACCCCTTTATTACTACTTTTCATTCGAAAGACTTCCCACTTAACACCAATTAACCAAAGTTATGAGGTTAGGCTGGTGGTCATGGGAGGAGTAATACGGACAGATCTCGTTCTCATACCATTAATTTGGGGCAGAAAAAGTCATGAATAATTTTTGAATCACTCAAAAACTCAATTCCTCGTCTATTTACGAGAGAGAGAGAGAGAGAGAGAGAGAGAGAGAGAGAGAGAGAAGAGAGAGGAGAGAGAGAGAGAGAGAGAGAGGGAGATAGAGATAGAGATAGACTCTTTCAAAACAATCTTCTAAGAGGTTGAGTGTTTCTGATGCTTCGTTGGTAAATTTTTTCATTAGCCACCTGTCTAATTACTTCGCTCTATATAGGAGAGGTTGTTTCGCCCTTGATGGGAGCATGCGTCCTCATAATTTGTGGATGTTCCAGCACAAGCTCCTTGAATGGGTGGATTCTAGGTCTTTTTTGACTTATGAACTTCTCTTAAAAATCTCTCTCTGACGCGGTGAGTTGTTATATTCACTCTTCCTTGTACTAATTGTTATTTCAATGGTACTACTCATCTGAACTCCCTATCGCATCACAGTCTCTTTTGAAGAGAGGTCGTGCGAGTCCTTCTTCCCACAGC
Source organism: Trachelipus rathkii (assembly GCA_015478945.1). NCBI lineage: Eukaryota > Metazoa > Arthropoda > Malacostraca > Isopoda > Trachelipodidae > Trachelipus > Trachelipus rathkii. The sequence continues at coordinate 7,142 of JABUQX010063175.1, forward strand.
AGTTTCAGAAGCCTTTCCCTGTCCATTTCTTCGACCTCATACCTCACAGCTATAGCTCATTCTTACATGTATTACTACTAAGTAAAATCTGAACACTCTTCCTTTTTTTTCCATTCTTCTCACTTTCAATTAGCATGCATACTTTCAAAGGCCGTAAATTAGAATCATCGTCAGTCTTTGCCTTTTTGATTTCGTGAATATCGTTGGTGAATCTCATTCATTGCCGCTGTGAAAAACTTCCTTGGAAACAAGAAAGATAGAAATTACAAAAAAAAAAAACTAACTTATATTTTTATATTTATTTATACTAATTCATGTTTAAATATAATATATTATAGGCTAACTGTAAATTTTATTATATTCTCTTATAAAGGTATCAATCGATTGTTAGACTTTGGTTCTTTCCCGTTGGCGGATTGAGAACGAAGGAGACAAATAGGGAGCAGTTTTTTGCTAATCTTAACGAGGTAATAAGGAAGTACTTGAATTAAATTCAAGATTTTGTGTGATCAAAGGGTTCGTAGCAATTTAGGACAATTCCATCGATAACTTCCTCAGAAATTAGGTAGAAATGTCTTGATGAAAATAGGTACAATTTCATCAACTTGACTCACCTCTTCTTTCAGATCAGACTCGTAAACTCCTCCAACTTGTTTCAGAAAGGAGCTTTCCAAAGCAGTGAACTTAAGATTCAATATCTAGTTCTAGTATTGTAGTATGTAGACTAGTACTGACATTGTAGGTCGATGGTATCAGTCTTTTCTCACAAATATAAGCAATTTGTTTGAATATAAATTGTTCTGAAATAAAAATTTCTCTTTTCTGGAGAATCGAGTGAGGTCCCTTTAACATAAGGAGATAGAATTCTTTGGATATTTCTTGAGATATAATAATTCTTAACCTCTTAAGGCGTACAAGGTTTCACCACTATGACGGTCTTTACAAGACCTCGGCAACCAATGTCGTCATTAATAACGTCATCCAAATATTGGCAGAAGGTTATTTGGTTCAAAAATTCGCCCATAGATCTACGAAAGTTGGATATTTCAAATCCTAAAAAGATATTTATAATATATATATAATATATATATAATATATATATATATTATATTTTAAATAATTTTAATATATATAATAATATAATTATATATATATAATATATATATATATATATATATATATATATATATATAATATATATAATAATATATATATATATATATATTAATATAATTATATATATAATATATATATATATATATACTTATATATCTAGTTGATGGACGGAATGTCCAATTTGACTGTTGCGCGAGTCGGAATGCGGATGCTGATCTTACGATGATGAGGATCCGGATGCGGATCTTAAAGTAGATTAGGATGCGGATGCGGATGGTTTACTCTTTTGAATGTTTGAATTTTATAAAGATTATATATACTATTATATATATTAATATATTATATATATATATATATTATATATATTATATATATATATATATATATATATATATATATATATATATATATATATTATATTCTCTCCCAGTCAGACTTACGAGCCTGTCAGTGGGGCCAACCTCTGCTTCCCTCTTGTTCTATCTATCACGATCCCATCCGCCATCAGCTCATCCATTGTAGGCATCTGGTGTTTCCTCATTGAAATTCTCTACTGTGTCTCTCCACCTCTTCCGCGTTCTTCCCCTCTCGGCTTCACTCCCTCCGGTCTCCACCTCCACCTCCTGCTGGCAACTCTCTCTCCTTGCATCCTCTCTCAGGTGTCCCCACCACCTCAGTCTGGCTGCGTCCACCTTTATTTATCATGGGTTTCACACCCACGCTCTCCCCCACTGTCTCTTTCTCTCTCTGTCTCTTTCTCTGTCTTTCCAATCACTGTCCACAACACATTAGTCTCCTCTATCCCTGTCATGCCCTCCATGTCTCCGCCCCACACAACAGTATGGCGTCAACACTCCCTCGTATATTGCTTTCTTCACCTCTTTGTTCATAAATTCAACTTCCAAAAAGAGGGAAAAACTCTACAATCCAGCATAACTGCTCAATCCTAATCGTATTTTCCTTTGCACACCCACCTTCTCTTCCAAGTGCTTCCCCTAGATATTATATCTATCCACATTTTTAATCTCTCTACCGTCTACCTCCACTATCGACTCCTCTCTCTCCCCCTGCTTACTACCATTATTTCTGTTTGTTCCACATTCATATTCAATCCTTTTTCTCTCAGGCTCTCTGCTCATCGCATCAGCCTTTTAATCATAGCGCTAGCCTTCTCCACGCCAACACGCCAAATCCTCTGCAATATACCATGATGTCTCCGTCAATTTCTTCTAAAACTCTCCTTTACACCTGTTATGACTGTGTCCAAATACGCTTATAAACAGTATCGGTGACAGCACACTACCCTGCTTTACTCCAGTTTTTACCTCAAACCCATTCCTCGTTTTTATATCCTTTTCTTACCTTACTTATGCTATTTACGTATATGTACTCCTTACTGCCTTTATCAGTCTGCTTCCAACTTCATAATCCCTCTCCGGAACTTTCCACAGCTTCTCTCTGGGTAACAAAATCAAATGCTTGTTTTCAAGTATATGAAGGTGATACATGCCTTCCCTTATTGTTATTTCCCATGTCTTTTCGCTGTTATCATTCCTTAATCAAACATTGAAATCTGTAGTACTTCTACCACCTCTATACCCACTGCTCTTCACCCAATCTTGGCTCTAATTTTTATCTTAATTTTCTTTCTAATATTCCTTCATATAACTTCGCCCATGTGACCATTAGTGAGATATTCCTCTATAATTTTTACAATTTTCCTGCGTCCCCCTTACCTTTACAAATGAGGAACTATTATTGACCTTCCCAAACCTTCCGGCACTCTACTCTCCACCCAACACCTGCTCAGAAATCTCAGCATTCAAGGCTTTCAGCCCTCTCCTCCCTCCCTCAGAAACTCAATATTTATCCCATCCTCACCAAGGAGTTTTTCCGCTCTTCATTTTCCTTAACGCCTCCTCAAATTCCTCTCCGTTATTACCTACTCCTTCTTCTCCTCCACGTTTCTCTCCCTCCTCCTCTCTTCCCCTTCCTCTTCCGAACTGACACTTCCACATTCAACAACATCCATCAAAAGTACTCTATCCACCTTTTGTTTTTTTCCTTCGGGGGTTTACCAATGTTTCTCCATTTTTGTCTTTGATATTACATACTCTACTCTTAGCTCCTCTATACGTTCTTGCAATCTAAAAATTTTCTTCTTGCTTTCCTTCATATCATCCATCAGTTCCTTTGCTAGCTTCTAAGCCACCTTCTCCTTTGCCCTCCTCTTCACTCTCTCCGCTTTATTTCTTGCATCCACGTACTCGGCTCTAGATTAATATATATATATATATATATATACTTTAATATATATATATATATATATATATATTATATATATATATATATTATTTTAAAAAAAATAAAAATATATATTATATTATATATAGTAATATACTATATTACAGAAGTCGAATTCAAAATTACAATTAATCCCATAAACTCCCATGATAAGATGACAAATAATATTTATTTTTGAATATGCCAATTAATCAAATGTGGAAAACATCCTCAACATCCTCATTTTTCAAAGAGGATGCCGGAGCGGATGTGCCGTTAAGTGAGGATGCGGATACGGATGTCAATTTAGTGCGGATGTTTCCGCAAATGCGGATTGCGGATGCGGATGTCATGTCCATATATATATATATGATATATAATATAATATATAATATATATATATATATAATAGTTAATATATATATTATATTATTATATAATATATATATATATATATATATATATATATTATATTTATATATATATAATGAATGTAGCAGAACCACTCTATTGCGATTTTTTTTTTTAATACAATCATACAGCAATAAACAAAAAAAAATTGTTTGGAAGTTAAACAAAAATCAAAATGACGTTTTTAAGGAAAGAATGTTACAGGCTCTCATAGTTATATGATTTTTTTTTACAGAAATAACGTTTTATCAAAATTTACAGCCTTCGAATACCGTTTCGTACTTATTGTTTTCAGTCTTCAAATCTAATGGCAACGCGAAAATTTTTATCCGACACTGCCAAACGCGTGAGAAAACATAAATATATCGATAGCTGCGTTCAGAAACGGAGCAAAGCCGATCTTGACGTATTCCGTTTAAAGTTGAAATTCCGACAACGTATTGGGTAAGATAATAATTTGGCCATTGGCAAGTCTGTGACCGAGTGAGCGTCTTATTTTTTTTTTGAAACGCTGTTTGCAGTCAACAATATAAGCTTATTAACATAAAAAGAAACCAAAATTTTTTGGGGCTAAAAAATTTTTTTTAAGAAAAAGTTTTTTTTTATAGAGACAGTAAAGAACCACAATGGGCTTATCGAGACAAACCAAAATAGAGCCAATCATCCAACATGCTCAGCAGCAAATCCACAATGCATTCTTGGCAGGGTTGTGGAGTCGGTTGAAAAATTTTCCGACTCCGACTCCACCCTCTTGAAAATTACCGACTCCAACTCCGACTCCGACCTCTTGAAAATTAACCCGACTCCGACTCCCACCCTTTGAAAAATTACGGACTCGGCTCCGAATCCAAGGGCTTTTAAAAATTACCTGACTTTGACTTCGACTCCGACTCCTACCCTCTTCAAAATTTACCGACTCCGACTCCACCCTTTTCAAAATTGCCGGACTCCAACTCCACTCTCTTCAAAACTACCGACTCCACAACCCTGATTCTTGGGCTTGTCAACATCTTATGTAGCATACACACAGACTACTACCAAAGGGGACAAAAAATTATAGCTAAACGTACAAAGCAAACTGCATTACCAAGCTTTAATTAAGTTTTTCACTGTCAATAAATATGCAATTTAACTTCATTAAATACTATAAAATCCGCCAATTTGGCTTAGCGAACATGTGTGTCGTATGAAGTAATTTAATAAATCTATATTTTAATTTTTAATTTTTTAATTAACATTTTAATTATTTTCCCACTATTCACGGGTGGGAGGTTGGCGAGAAACTGTGAATTAATAAGACCCATATATATATATAGTATAATATAAATATATATTATATATATATATATATATTATATATATATATATATATTAATATATTATATATATATATATATATATATATATATATATATATATATTATATATATATATTAATACATAGCGCCGTTAAGGAGGGGCAGGGTAGGGCCATGGCCCTCTCCCTAGATTTTCAACCTCACAAGAATTTTCCTCAATGAAATTTTTTTTAAGATCACACAGTTAAAAAGATAATATATATATATATATACTACTATATTAATAATATATATATATATATAATATATATATATATATATATATATTATATATATATATTATATATTAAAATATATATATATATATATTTATATATATATATATATATATATATATATATATATATACATATAATTATATAGCCTATTTTTTTTTTATCTTGAGATAGCCATATCAAAGATGAATAAAAGTTTGACTAATTTACGAAACCATAAAAACCAAACAATTACGCACAATTTTTTAAAATGTTGAAAGAGTGGAAAAAGGTCCTTTTTCTTAATGGAAATGGCCTAGATTGTGCCACTCTTGGCTAGCGTAATCACATTCTATAAATATTGAAAGGACCGTTTTCAGATTGTGACTTAGTTAGACCTTCTATCAAAAGAAGTATATTTGGCTCATTTATCGTAAAACCCATTTAGAAAATATAAAGACATGCATTCACTTGCTAAAGCCCATGTAAATTTAGAATGGCATAAAGATGACTCAGTAACAGCAAAGAATTCAAACGAATAATGATTAAATAAGCGTGTTGTGTAACTGAACAACTGAATGTTGCTGAGCACTTATTTTATTAAAAAAAAATAAGGCAAAAAATTGGTAACCCATAATTTTCTACTTAATAATTTTGGTGGCACCGTGATATCGCTATTCGATGGTAGCACTGTAAGATACCGGCAATTTCCGATCTGCTTAATTCAGAGTAGAAGCTGGAGATGTCGTTCTTGTGGAACAAAGCGGAGCAAAGGCTTGATTCAGAATGAACATATTTATTTATGGAAAGTGAATGCAATTCATTTGTTTAATTGAAGCAAACTACTGTGAATGATTATTTCTCCGCTTCATATAGACGAGGACAACAGACAGATCCGGGACAGACAGATAATCGGATTGGTGCTCGCTTCGTTTGATAGGGTCTCAATGTACGTGAAATGATTTCTAAGGCTTTTACTCTTCTTGAAAAAACTGAAATACAAAGAGCTATCTTGTCTACTACACGATATATATTATATATATATATATATATATATATATTATATATATATATATATATATATATATATAATCATATAGTATATATATATATATATATATAATATATATAATATATAATTATATATATATATATATATATATATATATATATATATATATATATATATATATATATAATATATATATATATATTATGAGCTAAAATTTGGCTTGGGTTTGATTGGTGCTCCACTATGGCTATCAAAGGAAAATGGAGTTCAAAAGTTAATAAGAGTTCAGTACCCTAGAGGCAATTTTTTTCATTGTTGCTCCTATGTTTAAATTTAGTAATTAATGACCTAATGCTGTTTTCCAGAATTTTGAAACACTAATTTAATTGTAAAACAATTTACCGAAAAAATTATTCCGTGAAGACGTCACGCAGGAAATTTGGTAGCAAATATAGCCGTATAGAAGTTAAAATTATGCAGTCTCTTTTAAAAGGAATTTTTTAAAGAAAATCTAAGAATTTTTGTGAAGATTTTTCATTACCACGTACAGTATCCAAAAGATTCCCAGCCTCAGGGACATCAGAAAGATCTGCTGAGGATTGATTCAGAGTTTCACCATTTACACCTTACCTTGATTCTTCATTTCATCTCTGACTATCAAATTTTCGGAACATAATATAACCAGGGTTGTGGAGTCGGTTCAAATATTCTCCGACTCCGACTCCACCCTCTTCAAAATTACCGACTCCGACTCGACTCCAGCATTTTAAAATTACGCGACTCCGACTCGACTCCACCTCTTTTGAAAATGTGCCGCTCCGAACTCCAACTCCGACTCCACTCTTTTGAAAATTACCGACCGACTCCGACTCCGACTCCACCCTCTTCAAAATTACCGACTCCGACTCCGACTCTACCCTTTTCAAAATTGCCGACTCCGACTCCGACTCCGACTCCATTCTCTTCAAGACTACCGACTCCCCGACTCCGCGACTCCGATCCGACTCCACAACCCTGAATATAACATCTACCTTTCTTTGCATTTTGCACACAGTTAGAATAAGAAAATTAGCCAAATCAGAAATAATTTAAAAATAAAAAATTTTGAACCCGGTTACTAACTGAATATAACATTGACAACCTAATTGGTGAAGCATAATCTTAGTTTAAATTTTCAGGAAGGAATCAAATAGGAACAAATAGATGAGAAATGAGGTTACAGCACATTACTACAAATATTGCACATTTTCCCCAGCAGTTGCTACAAGCTATCACAGTCTTCTCACACTTCCACGCGATCTACTTGATACAATTTGATATAAGATCGTTTTAGTACTTACGAAGTGTTAAACATGGCTAAGGTCAACTATTTCCAACGAAAGATTAAATGGGCTATGTTTACTAAGCATTCACGGGGGAAAAGCTACACGTCAAAAAACACTATTTGGATAGAGATATTATAACTTGAAATTTTTGGGAAAGAAAAAAAAGGAATATTAAATTCTTTTTTCAAACTAACAAAGGGAAAACAACTATTTAATATAATAAGACTTCTTACTAGTTATTCTCATTTTGAAATAAAACTTTTCGAAAACTAATGAAATATTTATAAATATTGGGCTTATGTGTGGATTATAAATTTTTATTATTCAAAACTTTGAATAGACTATACTATAATATTTATATATATATATTAATATATATAATATATATATATATATATATATATATAATATATATATATACTTATATATAGTATAAATATATATATATACTATTATATAACCTATATATATATATATATAGGTGAGGTATATATATATATAAGGCCAGCAGCGTTTTGATTGTCCGTCATATGTTTATCTTAAAAACTATTAATACTACAAGTAAAAGGAATACATTTTCGGAATCAGCGTTAAAACGTTGGCTATATATATATAAATTAATGTAATATAATGAGTATAAATAACAAATTACCTATGTTGTGTAAAAAATGAGATATAATTCCTATCCCAAAAAATCTGCGAAGTGTCTATAACAACAGTTCATCTATATAACGGGGTCACTTAAATTTGTCAACGGGGTTGAGAATACATAGTTTCCGGTGCAAAGAATAAGTTTATTTATATCAATATATATAAGATATACATATATATATATATATATATATATATATATATATATATATATATATATAGTATATATATATATATATATATATTATTATATATAGTATATATATTATAGGCCAGCATCCCGAATAAGGCCAGGCATGTAACTAGAAACTATAACATCTACACGAAAATACATATCATTTTATTAATCAGAGGACATTTTACTTTCAGAATTAAAAAAAAAATTAATTTATTCTACATATTTTAATAATCATAATTAAATATTAGTAAAAAGTGCAGGCTCTGATTGACTTGAAAGACCTTGAAAGTGAGTCTCGGGAGAGAAAAGTTGCCAAATGTCGCTTTATAAATATAATTAGAGAAAATATTATTTTTTTTCTTTTTATACTCCTTATTAGGGGGTTCGGAGTCCCCGGTATGGCGAGAAACCCCGAAACTCTCTCTTATTCGTTCTTTGTTTTACTTCGTGGAATAATTCCCTTTAGTGATAAAAAGAAAAAAATTCAACATTTGGCAACTTTCCGTCTCAACTGGGAGTAGCCGCATCTTGATTTATCAAAAAAGCTGTCAAAGTTTCAATCAATTTTTAAATTTTTAATTTTTTAAAAAGCGTTATTTTTTTTAATTATTTTTAATTTCTGCGGTAAAAATGTCACGTCTCCTGATTAATAAAAGGATATTTATTTTCGTGTACCTGTTATAGTTTTTAAAAGTTACATGCTGGCCTTTTCGGGATGCTGAACATATATATATAGATATTATTTATTACTATATATATATTATATATTATATATATATATATATATAATATATATATATATATATAATATTATATATATAATATATATATATATATATATATACGGCAACACTAGGGGGCTCGAGCAGACGGGAACACAGGGGGGGGGATGTTTTCCCATACCCCGTAGGGAGGGGCGGAGGAACCCCGCGACCACCCAAATACCAAGAGCGGGGTTCCGGAGACCCTCCCCGAAGGGGGGGGGAAAATAATCCTACCCCGTAGTTCCCCGGAAGGCCCAGAGAGAGAGACCGACTCCTGCCATCGGGGCGGTATATCCCTTAGGTATTCTTTAGTTTTAAAACACCACCCATTATTTAAAGGGCAACGTAAGGTTACTGTTAATTAAAATAAAGTTTAAAAATTACCCTTCTACATTTTATTAACTTTTTTTAAAATCGGCTTATTTTTTTTTATTTTTTAAAAGTTTTCCAGGACTAACTCTTTACGCTGATTCCACCAATGTAATCCGTTTTACTGTAGCATTAATAGTTTTTTTTATGATACATATGACGGACAATCTGAACGCTGACCAATATATATATTATACTATATATATATACTTATATATTATATATTATATTATATATATATATATATATATTATATATATATATATATACTATACTATATATATATATATATATATATATATATATAGTAGTAATGTGACAACTTCGTCGATAAAATCCTTGAAAACCGTGAAAGGACTTTCACTTTTCTGCGCATATATATCTACCCGGGTTAGGTTTATCGTATCGCCCTAAAATTTTGGGGCACGCTAGGTGGTGACGTAACCTCGTAACCTGGTGTCCTTATATATGTTATCGAACCCATAGATCTCGAATATGAGGGTTATAAGTTCGTAAAGGGTGTCTGGGAACCCCCCCGGAGGGGAGTCCCCAGTAGAAATGAACGGAATGCATGAGAAGTGGAGAAAGGAGTCAGAGTCAGAGAAGGAATGAGTCGGAGAAGGAGTCTGAATCAGAGGAGTCGGAGTCGGCACCGGTGCTGGAGCCGGTGTGGTGCTGAGTTAATAAATATTCGTTTAGCCCCATATTTGTATGTAAATATATGTTTATAAGGTCGTAGAACTCGAATATGAAGGTTATAAGTTCGTAAAGGGTGTCTGGGGACCCAACATGGGGGGGTGTCCCAAGAAGAAATGCACGGAACGCAAAACATAAGATGAAGGAAGGAAGAAGGAGGAAGGAGTGTGAGAAGGAGTCAGTTTTGGTACCGGCACCGGTGCAGGGGGGCCGGTGCGGTGCTGAGTTAGTAAACATTCGTTTAACCTCAGACTGACACTTCTATTTTCAAATCTCGTTTTCTTTTTATTAACGTTAACTAAAATATATTGTTTGCTATTTTATTTTATAAGTTACCTTTTACATTCTTTGTGTTTAATTTTTGTTTTTTATTTTATTTTCAAATTTTTATTATATTTTATTTATTTTTTAATTTATTTTAGTTTTATTTGCTTAAAACATTTTGTTTTTAGTAAAATTTTTATTATTTTCATGTTTATAGCGCAAAAAAATTTGCGTTTTTACACACCCTAAAGCAGTAAATCAGTAAATCAAACAACCCACCCTACCCTCCCCACCCACCCCACCCATGATCTATTGATCTATTCATCTATTGATTCAAGTCATATTTTGTATAACATAACAAAAAAACTTTTATTTATTTTTATTTTATTTGTTTAAAAATATATATTTTACCAAAAATTTTATTAATTTCATGTTTATAACGTAAAAAAATTTCCGTTTTTACACACCCTAAAGCAGTAAATCAAACCATCCCACCCTACCCTCCCCACCCCACCCAATGATCTATTGATTCAAGTCATATTTTGTATAACATACACAAAAAACTTTTATTAATTTTATATTTAATGTTTAAAAATATATATTATACCAAAATTTTTATTCATTTTATGTTTATATCTCAGGAACAAATTCACAAATTTAAGTGAGGCAAAGATAAAAGAAGGGGTTTTTATTAATCCCAAATTAAAGCGGTCTTCCGAGATGGAGAGTTTGAAAGGAAACTGTCAGAATGACAAAAAGCGGCCTGGCTAGCATTCAAATCAGTGTGCTCAGGTTTCCTTGGAAATGAGAAGCTGAAAAGCTGTGAATATCTTGTACGGTCACATGGTGGATTTGCTTTCGTGATATATTGGTTGCAATTGTCTTTCAAGACTACACTTTACGGACTCACATCTGGACTTCTTTCTCCCCTAACCTTGGCGCAATTAGTGATGAGCATGGTGAAAGGTTTCACCAGGACATCTCTATGTTTGAAAAGTGTTTCATTGGACGATGGAATGAAAGTATGCTTGCTGAATATTGCTGGTCTCTTATCAGGGACACACTAACAGATGCCTACAAGAGGAAACGACCAAAAAAATCCTTTTAGTGTGTGCTTGCTATAATATTCAAGACACTGTTACAATTCAATGTAACTAATATGTATAAATATGAGGAGTGTGTCTACAAAAAAAAAAAAAAAAAAAAAAAAACTACGCTGATGGAGCTTTTTGGTTTTCATAAATGTAACAAGCACCTTTTGTTTATACAGTATCACATATTTTCATGTAAAGGACAGAAAAAAATTAAATTTAAATTTAATCCCATTCTTAACCTCCTCACTGATTTAACATCCAACATATTCTTCAGCATCTTCTTCTTTACCGACACAAAATCAATCATACTTTTCACTTCGATACCATCTCTATCTACACCAGCTCTAGTAGACTTATGAATACTCTTATGCTTAAAGAAAGTATTACTTACACACATACCTCTCTTCTCACAGAAATCAATCAATTTCCTACCATTCTCATTTTCTCCCGACATCCCAAAGCTACCTGTTATACCATCCCTCTTTTGATCACCTATCCAACCATTAGGTCACTCAACGCAATCAACCTGAAGCTCCTACTCACCCCATCCAAAACATCATTCAGATTATCCTAGAAAATCGTACTCTTTTCAACATTACTCTCAGATGGACCATATGTCACAACCACACATACCTTGACCTTTTCAAACTTAAATTTACTCATTAGAATTCTAGTACTCACCAAACAAACTTATTAGAATTGCAACTTCTCCTCTCCCCCTCTCATTCCCTTCCACACCAGCACATACATATTTCCCACAACACCACTCATTTTCACCGTTTCCTTTCATCATTGTTTCAAATCAAATTTGCCCTTTCTAAATACATCCATCACCTCTCTCCTCTTCTCAAAATTTAATCTTCTAACATTCCATGTACCCAATGACGATCATGACATTTTCGCCGAAAGAAAGCAGGGAGCTTACGGCGATCACGACCTTCTCCGAGGCATGCATTAGCATTTCTGATAAAAGAAAAGTGGTAGTGGGGAGCAAACCCAACTACTACTGTCCCTTTATTCGCCTTTTACGACAAGCAGAGCATACGTTGTGAGCAATTCTTACTTCCCTACACAGAGGGATATAAATGATAGGGATGTCTGTTAAGATTTTGTCTAGAAGACTATATATCAGGGTTGGGTTCAAGTACATTTTGTCAAGTAGTACAAGTACTCTAGAATTTGATTAAGTACAAGTAAATGGTATCAAGTACAAGTACTCTATGAAAACTTGCAGATATATAATATATATATATAATATATATATAATATTAATATATATATATATATAATTATATATATACTATATATATTTTATAGTATATAATATATAATATATATATATATATGTAAAATATAAAAATATATATATCTATATATATATATATATATATATAATATATAAGTATATATATTATATATATATATATTTATATTATATATATATATATATATATATATATATATATATTATATATATATTATATATATGTATATATATATAATATATATATTAATTATAATATATATTTATATTATATATATATTATATATATATATACTATATATATATATATATATATATATATATATATTATTCATTGCCTCGGGCCCTCATATCTGGGGCGGTCATGTCAATCTTCAGAAACCCAGCGGAGCCTCCACCGGCGAGCCACAGGTCTCTCAAAGGGGGGGAATTTGATGGAATGTTCCGTAGGGGGGTGAGTAGCGAAGCATCTTAAAAGGAGGTGTTCGGTTGTTTAGGCCTCTATTAGGTATTTCGGAAGAGTGGAGAGGTTGCTCCTTGAGCTGCAACCTGTGCCTGTATTTCTGAGGTCTGGATGATGCCCGATCTCAATCTGGTAGTGAGATTCGCATCTTTCGTGGGAGAGTATTTTGTGTTGCTGATATTTCCGGGGGGAGAGAATTTATAGGTGATTTGGTGGGAAGGTGTTGAGGTATTACTGTGTAAAGGTTGGTGTGAATTGTTTTGAAGAGATGTTTTTTTTTGGATGGGGAATAGTTCTGAGAGTTGTCCATATAGAAATGCACAGTAGGAAGGCAGGGGATTTAAAAAGGTGTATAGTGTTGATCTTAGTAGAATAGTTATGGCATGGATGCTGAAAGGTCGAGAAGCCCTTGGCATAGAATGCGTCCTATCATGTTTAGATGATGCCTGGATTGGGAGAATTTTTTCTTACTTCATGAAAGATGTTGAATTGGAGTAGTTTTCAGGCAGCTGTGGGTTTTTAGTTCTAAGGGCAGTTTTTGGACACTTTGAAATTGTTTCTGTAGTTGATCGAGATTGTTGATCCATAGTTGATTGTATTTCTTGAGAATTGTTTGTATGTAATTGTCAGTTTGGTTGCTTCATTGTTGACATTGTGTAGTGATAAGATTTCGTAGGACATTTAGTTTTCTATTTGCCTGTGTTTACTTGATGTTTTTGGATGTGAGGTGTAAGGGTAAAGTGCGTGTCAAAGGTTATACCAAGTATTTTAGGTGTTTTGTTTAGGGGGATGATGGAGTTATTTCGAGTTATTTGTGGGTGTAATGATGATTGGTGTCTGACAGTGATAATTAAGGTTATTGATGATTTCTCGGCAGAGACTGGACAAACTGTTTCAAAGTACAGCCATATTTTCAAGTGTATTAGATGAACATGAGTGTGGTGTAAGATAGCGTTGGGTCCAAAGGGGTCCTGGTATGGTTATGGGTTATATCATCTGTATAGGTTATAAGATATGAATTGGGAGATTGAAGGGTGGGAATGTCAGCTGTAAAGAGGTTGAACAGGAATGGGGACAAAATGGCACCCTGAGGAACTCCGTTTCTCAATTTTACGGCTCTTGAGATCTATTTTTTTTTGCTGGACACATGTGCAGTGCGTCCAGATATAAAATTAGCTAGCCATTTTTTTTAATTAATTAGGGAAGAGGGAGTTTAGAATTTTTTGGATGGGATGTGTCTGGGTAACTGTGCGAATGTCTTTACTGATTCTATCGGCTAGTACTTTGTTCTGTGATAAGAGTTTGTTTTAAGTCGTTTAATAATGATTTGTTGATTATATATAATATAATTATATATATATAATATATATATATATATATATATAATATATATTACTATATACTATATATATAATATTAAATATATATATACTATATATATATATATATATATATACTATATATTATAAAATAGATAAATAAGGTTTAACGGGTATTATTGTGGGTATATTTAGTGAGCGGGGTGGTGGGCCTTAGGTGTTGGGAAGTGCCAAGGGGGGGGTCCAAAAGCGTGCAGCTGAGCGAGTATAGCATATTGGAGAAGGGAAAAGTATTGGGGGAGGAGGGGAGGTAATTAGAGTGGATGTAATGAATGTGAGGGGGGTTAAACGAGGGATTTGAAGAGGAGGAGTGGGGTTAATGTTTGAGAAAAAAAGGCGCGATGTGGCTGGGGGATAACTGAAAACTAAGTTGGAGGGAAAGAGGGAGGTTCGGACTTTTGGAAAGTACACAGGGGGTTGATACAGGGGTGAATGAGAGAGTGAGGGCGAGGGAAGGGTGGGAATAGTTATGAGGAAAGAGGTGTGGGATGAGGTAAGGGTGTGTAGTCAGGTGAGTTCCAGGATAATGTGGGTGAAAGTGAAAGTTTTGGGGGGAATGGGGGTTTTTGTATGCGCTACGCACAGTGATGGAGCGAAGGGAGAGGGGAGAAAGATTCTGGAGTGAGTTGAGTGAGTGTTGGGAAAGTTTGGGGGTAAATGAAAAATTTTGTCTATTGGGAGATTTGAATGCAAGGAGTGGGAAGGGAGGGGGTGGAAAGAATAATAGGACCATTTGGGTAGGGGAGAGGAATGTTAATGGAGAAAGTCCTGTTAGAGTTGTGTGCTGATAGAAGAAGAAGAATGATAGTGGGGAATATTTGGTTCAAAAAAAGTGAAAATCATAAGAATACATGGAAGAGTGAGATAACGGGGGGAGGGCGTAACTGGATTATGTGTGTGTAAATGGGAAAGATAGAGGTAGATTGTTAGATGTAAATGTATTTAGAGGGGCGGGAAGGGGGATATCGGATCACTATTGGTGGTTGCTGAGGATAAGGGGTGGGGGGAGAGGTGATGGTTAGGGATAGGGGAGAAAAAAAGAGGAGAGTAGAAGTGATAAAGGTGGAAAAATTTGGAGGAGATTAGTGTGTAAGGAGGGAGTTTAGGAGAGGTATTGAGGATAGGTGGAGAGACGTGAGAAGGGACAGGAAATGGGGGAGGGTGGAGGGGGAAGTGGAGGAGATCTTAAAGAGGCAGTAATGTGAGAGGCTAGAAGGGTAATGTGGAGTTAAAAAGGGTGGTGCAAGCAGTAAAGGAAAGGGAGTGAATGTGGAATGAGGAGGTGAAAGGAGGTGGTGAAAAGGAAAGAGGAGGCTTATAGTGAAATGGTTGGGAAGTAGGAGAGAGGAAAGCTAGGAGGAATATAGAGGGGTTAGAGTGGAAGCAAAGAGGGCGGTGGAGAGGACGAAGAGAAATGCAAATAATGAAGTGGTGTAGAAAATTGACGGAAAATTTTGAATCGGAAGTAAGATGTTTCTGGAAAGAAGTGAAAGAAAAAGGAAGAAGAAGGCGGGGTTGGGGGAGAGGATTAAGGGAGGAGATGGGAGTGGATAGGAGAGAGGAAAAGGTGAGGAAGAGGTGGGGGGAAGTATTTTAGTGGATTACTGAATGAAGTGGGTGGGGGAGGGGGAAGATTTGCAAGAGGTGAGGTTGGGGAATGAATGGGGGAGGGAGGGGGCAGGATGAAATAAATGGAGGAAATTAAGTTAGGGCCGTGAATAAAGGGAAAAAAAGGGAAGTCCGCAAGTTCTGGATGGTGTGATAATGGAAATGTTGCAGAAGGGAGGTATAGGGGTGGAGGAATGGCTTGTATAGGTTTATTTAAATATATTGTTGAAAGAGTGGTGAGGTACCACAGGATTGGGGGGATGTGTTTGGTCCCCCTGTATAAGGGGAAGGGGGATAGGATGAAATGTGGGAATTATAAAGGTATATGTCTTTTAAGTGGTGGTAAGGGAAAGTGTATTGGTGAGAATACTGATTGAGGAGAGTGAGAGTTTTAACGGGGGGAAGAATGGGAGGAAGAACAAAGGAAGGATTAGAAGGAGGGAAAGAGGGGTGTGGTGGGCCAGTGTTTAACAACTAAAGATGCTTGTGGAGAAAAGTATAGAGAGGAAAGGGAAAGTGTATGGGTGTTTTTTAGATTTAGAGAAAGCATATGATAGAGTGAAGAGGGGTGAATTGTGGAGGGTGTTGGAGAAAAATGGAGTGGGGGGTAAATTAGGTAAAGGTATTAGGGCCTTCTAATAAGGGAATAGTAGAATGTTGTGTGAGAGTGTTAGGAGGGGGAGTGGATGTTTGGGGTATGAGAGATTTGAGGAAGGGTGTGTAATGGTCAGCTATGTGGCTTTTCAATTTGGTTTATGGATGAGTGTTTGCAGAGGATGGTGAGGTGATGGGGAGGGGGGTGGAATTGATGAATGGGAATGATAGAAAGGAAGTGAACATGATACTGTTTGCGGACGATACTGCCCTAGTGGCGAAGAACGCGGAAGGGCTGAGGTATTTGGTGAGGGGGTTGGAGAGAATGTGTGGACAAAAGGGCTTAAAATAAATCCAGGTAAGAGAAAGTGTTAAGTGTTTGTGAGGAAAGAGAAAGAGAGGAGGGGGAGGGGCCAGAGGTTAGAGTAGGGCGGTGTAGTATTGGAAGATAGTAAAGGATCTTTAGATATTTTAGCGGATGGACTTTGGGTAAGGGGGAGGGATGAAGGAGGAGAACATAGAGTAGGAAAAGGAATGAGAGCTTTGAGTAGTTTGAAGAATTATGGAAAGGGGGGATTTATCACAGAAAGTTAAGATAAGTATGTTTGAAAAAATATGTGTACCAGCGGTGTTGTATGGGTGTGAAACGTGGGTGTTGAATGCCAGGTCCAGGAAGAAGTTGGAAGTATTGGAGATGAAGGGGTTGAGAGCGGTTTGTGGGGTTAGCAGAAGGGAGAGGATTAGGAATAGGGTGGTGAGGGAGAGATGTGATTGGAGGAATGGGTTGGTGGGAAGAGCGGAGAAGGGAATGTTAAGATGGTATGGGCACCTAGTGAGAATGGAGGAACAGAGAGTGGTTAGGAGAGTTTGGAAGGCGGAGGGGATAGGAAGGAGAGGAAGGGGGAGACCAAGAAGGAGGTGGATGGATGGAATAAAGGAGATGCTGGAGGAGGGAGGGATGAGGGAGGAAGAGGGTAGGGTGTTGGCGAGAGATAGAGTGGGGTGGAGGAGGTGGGTGAGGGCGAGATGAGAGGAGGTGTGAATGAGAGAGGCTGTTCGTACCACTACCCCGCTCAAGGGGGAAAAAAAATTAAAGTAAAATTAAAATAAATATTATATATTATAAACATATTATATCCCAATATATATATAATATATATATATATATATATATTATAATTATATATAATATATATATATATATATTATATATATATATATATTAATATATATATATATATATAATATATATTAGTATATATATATATATATATTATATATATATAAGAGGGGGGTCACCCCGAGAGCGTAGCCGCTACGCCCGCGTTTATACCCTTTTGGCTTTCCAAACCCGAGATTGAGTTAAGCCTAACGGCTAATCATCGAACCAGGTGTTCAATGCGCGTGAGAGAGCGCGCGCGCGCGCGCGTGCGCATACACATACATAATTATTATTATTATTATTATTATTTTATTATTATTACATCGAAGAATCAATTCCCGAAGGGAATTGATTCTGAGTCGAAAAACGATCCATGTAAGGGATCGTTTTTTTACGCACTCCGACTTTGCTTTTTTCCCCCCCCCCCCCCTGGCCGCCGAGGTTGCTTCTTCGCATCCGGTTCTGAGTCCAATATATATCTATAGAAGTTAGAGTTATCGTATCGGGCTAAAATTTGGAGGATGGTTATATGGTGATGTAATCTCGTCGGAGACTAGATTACGTTTCTCTGCGTCCCCCCTTAAGGTGGGACCCCACCCCATAAAAATTAAAATTGATCGTAGAAGATTGAAACTCAGAGAAAGACTGGAGGATTCGGAGTCGGAGACGGAGTTGGAGTTGGATTCGGCTTCGGAGTCCAGGGACCCCCACCGGAGGGGGGGGTCCCCCTTTGAAAAAAAAGAAGAAGAAATGCATGGAATGCAAAACAGAGGAAGAAGAAGAAGAAGAAGAAAGGAAGAAGAAGAAAGGAAGAAGGAGGAAGGAAGAAGGAAGAAGGAAGAAGAATGAGGAAGGAGGAGTCTGAGGAGTAGGCACAGACACCGGTGCTGGAGTTGCTGCGGTGCCGAGTTAATAAACATTCGTATAACAACAATGTTGGTGTCCTTATATGGGTTATCGAGGTCGTAGAGTTCGAATATTGATTGGTTATAAGTCCGTAAGGTGTATAGGACCCCCCAGTTAGGGGGGTCTTGACTGAAAAAAAGAAGCAAAAGAATTGCATAAAAACATAAGATGAATGGAAGAATGAAGATGAATAAAGAGGGAAAGAATGAAGAAGGAGTCTGACTCAGAGGAGTAGGAGTTGACAGCTGCACCGGTGCTGGCTCCGATGCGGTGCCGAGTTATTAAACATTCGTATAACAACAATTACAATGTTGGTGGCCTAATATATGTTATTGGGTCTGTAGAATTTTGAAAATAATGGTTTCAGAACCATCAAGAAATAAATAAAAATAAATAAATAAATAAATAAATAAATAAATAAATAATAATAAATAAAATTTCTTATTCTTTTTATGTTTATAACTTACAAATTTACGTTTTTTACATACCTAAAGCCAGTAAATCACTAAAAATCAAACCACCAAATCTCATGCCAGCCATCCAACCTCCATCCTGACCATCTGTGATCTATTGTCTATTGATTCATGTCACAATTTTGAGTATCATTTTTGGATAAAACAATAACATAAAATCAAGTTCTTTATACAAATATCAATGATCAGACAAAATATGCTGACGTAACAAAGTTTTCACAGAAATAAAGCTTACTTAGCATCATCTGAACAATGAATATAACCCACAACGACAAACCTAACACTCATAACAGAATAAACTGGTAACGTTAACAAAGTTTCACACTTAAACACCCGTAAAGTAACTAACAATTCAACACAAACGTAACTTATTCACACTTATCCAGCATGTCTGCTAAATCATAACAATGTTTTTAATTTTAACATTAACAATGGTAATATTTAACAAAAATTTGCCATAACCTTGTGTAATTATCATTCAGACCAGCAAAAGTGTGCTAACGTGACAAAGTTTTTCACACTAAATAAAGCTAACATAGCATCAACTGAACTAAGAAATTAATAAATGTACAAAGACAAACCTGATACATCTATACCGAAATAAAACTGCCTAACATTAACAAAGGTCCAAAACTTATCAACAGTAAAAGTAACTAACAATGTGTGCAAAGCGGTACGCTATTCATCAATTTATCAACATATATCCAACATGGACATTGTTAATTTTACTTAACATAGTAATATTTAACAAAAAAAAAAAAAAAATTAGCATAACCTTACCTAACCCTTATAACCTAACGGATAAAGACAAACAAAGTCAAGTTTTACCTTCTGTAAAGCTAAACTAATGAAACATAACAGAACTAACACACAACACCAGACGAAAAATAAACGCCTATCATCATCAATGGTAGTCAATAAATTGAAGGCATACGAGGGGAAAATAAAACAAGTTTTCATATTTTAAAACATATAATTTTCATTGAATAAGAGCGTTATATTAAATCAATAAAAACATATAAATACATAAAAATATTAAGTTTATTTTAAATATATAATTCATTCTAATCAGAGAACAGTAGGATTCAAGTTGGTACGTTTCTTATATATCTTCTCTTTAAAGAATTTCCACATCCTTTAAGGATGTTAAGTATTAAATCCTTCAGGCACACTAAACCATTTTTCGGCATATTTGGATTCGCAGCAATCATTCTCTCATACAAGAGAGAAGTAAACTTATCCAGGTTGATAGTTATTAATGCACTTCTGTATACAGCATTATAGGGGAAAACCACATGTTTCGGTGTAAATATCAAAGATTACACCATGTGCTATATGTATTATGTCCTCAAGTATGTCAACATCGTTAAGATGTGATGTTAATTCGTTTTTTATTTTTAGCAATGCTGTAATATTTTCAGATGTTCGAACTGTGAAACCTATACACGTACGCATGAAGGTCAAACAATCGATGGGTTTCCAATAGTTGCGTACATCAAGGGTTTTTATATTGTCACACGACGAGAACACACATCTATTCTATTATGACCTCTCACACGGTCACCTCTGATAGATATTTCACTACTCGTAGAACCATCAGAAATAACACACACTTATACTCTAGCATGGCGGGTAGCCATGCTGATGCGATGTCGATAATCTTGATGATTCCAGCACAACCGAATAAAGGTCTATTATTTGACCCTTTGTAGGAATACAAGCAATGTATCGGTAACCATCGGTTTACGATTAAGTATAAATGACACATTGCGGGGAATAACGAAGCTCCTTGTGAGATATCAACAACAGGTGTAGAGATGCGGGGGAGATGACATCGGTACCAGCACAGCGAAAACTGTCCTACTGATGAAAATCGAGTGCGAAACAACCCTTATAGGTTATGAGATTCTTTCTTTCAACCAATCGAAGAATACAAGAATACGACGCACGAACGAACAATATCAGTTCAAAAGGGTATATATATATTCTCGTTAGAAAAAACATCAACTAATAACAATAAACAGGTTCAATATGGTAATATATGTATACAAAGGAGATCTATACAGTCAAATTGACATGAAAGGAGCTTATCCAAAACAAAAAACAAAACAAAAACAACAATAATAATAATAATAATAATAATAATAATATAATATTTAATATAATAATGAATAATTAATAATAATAATAAATAAAATAATAATAATAATAATAATAATATAATCAATGTTCATCACATACACATAGTTTTTACATAGGCTTAAGATCTAAAAACGCTAAATCTTTACATTGAAAACCAATCATTTTCGTCGTTATATCTAATATATTTTTTCACTTCATCGATACCATCATTGAGTACATATGTTAAAAATTCACGTTCAGACACTAAAATATGTTTACTCGATAGATCCTTGTGGTAAGCACTTTCGTTCCATTGTTTTCTAAATAGAAGATGAGTTTTCTGTACATCTATAAGATTTAAAGAAGCGTTCAATGATAGTCTCAGAATCAAATCATACCAGCGTTTCTTGAGATAAGCAAATATTCCTGATACAAACATGTAGCCAACAGTTACATAATTAGACAGCAAATTTCCGATTTCTTAGTTTGCATTATTACCCCATCCTACAAACCTCCGACAGATATTTTATCGGTTTTAAATCCAGAAATATAGATTCTACGAGCCGTAGGTTTAAATACGCCTGTGTCATTACACATCTTCCATACTCGAACCTCCAGTCGGTGTTGTGAAATTATACCCTTAGAAAAAGAGATAGTAAGATGACTAACTTTATGACATCCTCTTCTAGCAATAATCGTTTCCGGTGATTCTACTAAAACGTTGGTAGAGTCAGAGTACTCCTTAACCCATTCTGCAGCGTGACGACATATACAGAGTAGTTCATCTGTACTCATAAAAATACGTTTGTTACTGCGGTATACAGATTGATTAATACACGTGAAAAAATCAGAACCATCGGGGTTTCTTTTATATAAGATTGAAACCCCACATCCTGGGATCTTGATTACCCATTGTATAATCTTTTGTATAGGGGTATATCTGTTAAGACGCTGCATATTGTTCACTTAATGAAAATAGAACACTTTTTTAAACGGAGCACAACCTCCTAATGCTTTCAAGTCCACAACGATTATGACGTTAACAAGCCATCCATGAGAAAAGATATTATAAAATTAAGGATACAAACACAAGCCTAACAGGAAGGTTAAACCTGTTTTTTTTTTTTTTTTTTTACAGTTGTACATTCACTTTTAGGCCTTACGCTCCGTTCGTTTTATGTTTGTATTTCATGTTTCATTCAACGCTATCACATAGGGCAAACTAATAAATGCTAATTGGCTAAGAACATAGCATTAGCTAACTTTACGAATAAACAAGTTTTTCATTAACAAAAACTCATTACTCATTCTACGGTAAATATACTAACAGCCATCTTAAAACTCATCTACCCGATCCCTTTTCGAAACATTCGCAATACCTTCAAACCTGAGGCTCAACCTGCATACTTATCATGAAGGGATGCCTTTTATCTTTATACAAAAGCTCTCCCGAATGCGCTCACGCATCAACATAATCTCATTCTTTATGGTACATAACCGAACAATTTTCAGCGACGACCTCCCTGACTCGGAGATCATCCCAGAGAGATGTATGTATAATTTTCAACGATGAGTCTCACTACAGTGAGATCACCCCGGAGAGAGGCGTGAAGACCCATATCTTACAAAAACTCATCATTTCTCTAACAAATCAGTGTTATTTTCACATTGTCATAGTAATATTTAACATAACGTACCTAACTTTACGATTAAACAGTTTCATTAACCAAGAGTATCTAAACAACACATCATCACTTCCCGAGAGAAAACCCAGGGGGATGCGCCCTTGAAAGGGTGTGAATCCTGCGAGGGGGGATCACCCGAAGGGGTTGGGGTAAGCGGGCCATTACCCCTCCCTTCGGAGGGGTAAGGCCCTCAGCCCTTCGGGCTGAGGCCGAAAGCCCGCTTACACCCCTTCGGGGTGATCCCCTCGCAGGATTCACACCCTTTCAAGGGGCGCATCCCCCTGGGTTTTCTCTCGGAAGGTAATGTGTTGTTTTAGATACTCTTGGTTAATGAAAACTGTTTATTCGTAAGTTAGGTACGTTATGTTAAATATTACTATGACAATGTGAAAATAACACTGATTTGTTAGAGAAATGATGAGTTTTTGTAAGATCTCACTGTGTGAACTGACGCTGAGGTGATCTCACTGTAGTGAGACTCATCGTTGAAAATTATACATACATCTCTCTGGATGATCTCCGATCGGGGAGGTCGTCACTGAAAATTTTTCGGTTATGTACATCAAAAGAATGATGATTAATGTTGATCGTGAGCGCATTCGGGAGATGCTTTTGTAATAAACAATAAAGGCTCCTAATGATAGTATGCAGGGTGAGCCGCAGGTATTTGAAGGTATTGCCGTAAATGTTTTCGAAAGGGATCGGGGTGATTGAGTTTTAAAATGGTGTTAGTTATTTTACGTAAGAATGGAGTAATGAGCTTTTGTTAATGAAAAACTGTTTATTCCGTAAGTTAGCTATGCTATGTTCTTAGGTCCAATTAGCATTTATTAGTTGCCCTATGTGATAGCGTTGAATGAAACATGAAATACAAAACATAAAACGACGGTGCGTAGGGCCTAAAAGTGATTGTACAACTGTAAAAAAAACAAAAAAAAAACAGGTTTAAACCTTCCTGTAATAGGCTTGTGTTTGTTATCCTAATTTATATATTCTTTTCTCATCGATGCTTGGTTTTAAACGTCATAATCGTTGTGGACTTGAAAGCTTTAGGAGGTTGTGCTCCGTTTAAAAAGTGTTCTATTTTCATTAAGTGAACAATATGCAGCGTCTTAACAGATATACCCCTATACAAAAGATTATACAATGGGTAATCAAGATCCCAGGATTGGGATTTCAATCTTATTATAAAAGAACCGATGGTTCTGATTTTTTCACGTGTATTAATCAATCTGTATACGGCAGTAACAAACGTATTTTATGAGTACAGATGAACTACTCTGTATATGTCGTCACGCTGCAGAATGGGTTAAGGAGTACTCTGACTCTACCAACGTTTTAGTAGAATCACCGGAAACGATTATTGCTAGAAGAGGATGTCATAAAGTTAGTCATCTTACTATCTCTTTTTCTAAGGGTATAATTTCACAACACCGACTGGAGGTTCGAGTATGGAAGATGTGTAATGACACAGGCGTATTTAAACCTACGGCTCGTAGAATCTATATTTCTGGATTAAAACGCCGATAAAATATCTGTCCGGAGATTTGTAGGATGGTTATAACGCAAACTGAAATCGGAAAAATGTTGTCTAAATTTTGGTAACTGGGGGGTTTTTTTAGCGCTATTACATGTTGTATCAGGAATATTGCTCATTCAGGAAAAAAAGGCTGGTTGATGATTCTGAGACTATCATTGAACGCTCTTAATTCATATGATGTTTATGCAGAAACTCAATCTATTCTAATTTAGAAAAAATGGAACGACGTGCTTACACAAGGATCTATCGAGTAAACACAATTTTTAGTGTCTGAACGTGAAATTTTAACCATATGTACTCAATGATGGTATCGATGAAGTGAAAAAATATATTAGATATAACGACGAAAATGATTGGTTTTCAATGTAAAGATTTAGCGTTTTTAGATCTTAAGCCTATGTAAAAACTATATGTATGTGATGAACATTGATTATTATTATTATTATTGTTATTATTATTATTATTATTATTATTATTATTATTATTATTATTATTATTATTATTATTATTATTATTATTATTGTTTTTGTTTTGTTTTTTTGTTTTGGATAAGCTCATTTCATGTCAATTTGACTGTATAGATCTCCTTTGTATACATATTACCATAGTGAACCTGTTTATTGTTATTGTTGTTGTTTTTGTCTAACGAGAATATATACCCTTTTGAACTGGTATGGTTCGTTCGTGCGTCGTATTCTTGTTTACTTTCTTCTGATTGGTTGAAAGAAGGAATCTCATTACCTATAAGGGTTGTTTACGCTTACGTTTCTTCAGTAGGAACATTTTTCGCTGTACTGGTACGATGTCATCTCCCCGCATCTCTACACCTGTGTTGATATCTTCACAAGGAGCTTCGTTATTCCGCATGGTGGTCATTTAATATTTAATCGTCAACCGATGGATAACCGATACAATTGCTTGTAATTCCTACCAAAGGGCAAATAATAGACCTTTATTCGTGTTGTGCTGATGGATTCATCAAAATTATCGACATCGCTGCATGGCTAGAGGATAAGTGTGTGTTATCTGATGGATTCTACGAGTAGTGAAATATCTATCAGAAGGTGACCATGTGAGAGGTCATAATCAGAATAGATGTTGTCTTCATCGTGTTGATCTAATATTAAAACCCTTGGATGTGCAACTGATTGGAAACCCATCGATTTGTGTGACCTTCATGCGTACGTGTATAGGTTTCAATGTTCAGACATCTGAAAATATTTCAGCATTGCTTAAAATAAAAAACGAATAAACATCACATCTTAACGAGTTGACATGACTTTTGAAGGAAAATACATATCATCACATGGTGTATACTTGATATTTTACACCCGAAACATGTGGTTTTCCCGTATAATACAGGGTGTACAAGGAGTGCATTAATAACTATCAACTGGATAAGTTTACTTCTCTCTTGTATGTGAGAATGGTGCTGCTGAGTCAAAATATGCCGAAAAATGGTTTATTGTTGCTGAAGGCATTTATACTTACATCCTTTAAAAGGATGTTGAATCTTTAGAGAGATATAACGTACCCAACTGGAATCCTATGTTCTCTGATTAGATGAATTAATATATTTTAAAATTAAACTTAATATTTTTATGTATTTATATGTTTTATGTATTTAAATAACGCTCTTTTCAATGAAAATTATATGTTTTAAAAAATGAAAACTTGTTTTTACTTCCTGCCGTGTGAGCTTTAATTAACTACATTGGATGATGATGGCTGTTTATTCGTCTGGTTGTTGTGTGTTAGGTATGTTATGTTCATAGTTTAGCTTTACAGAAGGTAAAACTTGATTTTGTTTGTTTTTATCCTTTTGGTTATATGGTTTAGGTAAGGTTATCTAATTTTTTTTTTTTTTTTTTTTTGTTAAAATATT
Source organism: Trachelipus rathkii (assembly GCA_015478945.1). Lineage (NCBI taxonomy): Eukaryota > Metazoa > Arthropoda > Malacostraca > Isopoda > Trachelipodidae > Trachelipus > Trachelipus rathkii. The sequence goes on from JABUQX010063175.1 coordinate 33,937, forward strand.
TTTCTATGTTAATGCAAAATTAACATTGTCATGTTGGATATATGTTTGGATAAAGTATGAATAGGTACGCTTTTGCACTACAATGTAGTTACTTTTACGTTGATAAGTTTGGATCGTTGTTAATGTTAGCAGTTTTATTCGGGTATAAGATGTGTCAGGTTTGTCTTTGACATTATATTCTTAGTTCAGTTGATGCTATGTATGCTTTATTAATGAAAACTTTGTCACGTTAGCACACTTTTGCTGGTCTGATGATAATTACACAAGGGTATGTAAAATTTTTGTTAAATATTATCATGTTAATGTAAAATTAACATGTTATGTTAGAGACATGCTTGACAAATGTGTGAATAAGTTACGTTTTTGGATGTTATGTTAGTTACTTTACGGGTGTTTAAGTGTGAAACTTTGTTAACGTAACGTTTATTCCTGTTTAAGATGTTTAGGTTTGTCGTTGTGGTTATATTTATTCTAAGTTCAGATGATGCTAAGTAAGCTTTTATTACTGTGAAAACTTTTGTTACGTCAGCATATATTGTTGTCTCTGATCTTTGTATAAAGAACTTGGTTTTATGTTAGTTTATCCAAAAATGATACTCAAAATGTGACCTTAAATCAATAGATCCAATAGATCACAGATGGTCAGGGAGGGAGGTTGGATGCTGGTTGGATGTGGTTTGATTTAGTGATTTTACTGCTTAGGGTATGTACAACGTAAATTTTGTTAAGTTATAAACATAAAAAGAATCAGAAATTTTATTTATTTATTATTTATTTAATTTATTTTTTATTTATTTTCTTGATGGTTCTGAAACCATTATTTTCAAAATCTACAGACCCAATAACATATATAAGGCCACCAACATTGTATCATTACACTAATATTTAATAACTCGGCACCGCATCGGAACCAGCACCGGTGCAGCTGTCAAACTCCTACTCCTCTGAGTCAAACTCCTTCTTCATTCTTTCCTCCTTTATTCATCTTTCATTCTTTTTCTTCCTCTTTGTTTTTTGCATTCTGTGCTCTTTTTTCAGTCAAGACCCCCCTAATGGGGGGGGGGTCCTAGACACCCTATACGGACTTATAACCATCATATTCGAACTCTACGACCTCGATAACCCGTATAAGGAACCACATTGTTGTTATACGAATTGTTTATTAACTCGGCACCGCAGGGGCTCCAGCACCGGTGTTGTGCCTACCTCCTCAGGACTCCTCCTTCCTCATTCTTCTTCCTTCTTCCCTTCTTCCTTCCTCCTTCTTCCTTCTTCTTCTTCCTTTTTTCTTCTTCTTCTTCTCTGTTTTGCATTCCACAATGCATTTCTTCTTCTTTTTTTTCAAACGGAGACCCCCCCTCCGGGGGGGTCCCTGGACTCCGAAGCCGAACCAACTCCAACTCCGTCTCCGACTCCGAATCCTCCAGTCTTTCTCTGAGTTTCAATCTTCTACGATCAATTTTAATTTTTATGGGTGGGGTCCCCTTAGGGGGGACCGAGAAACGTCTACGACGAGATTACATCACCATATAACCACTCCAAATTTAGCCCGATACGAATAACTCTAACTTCTATAGATATATATTGGACTCAGAACCGGATGCGAAGAAGCAACCTCGGCGAAAGCAAAGTCGGAGTGCGTAAAAAAAAACGATCCCTTACATGATCGTTTTTGACTCAGAATCAATTCCCTTCGGAATTGATTCTTCGATGTAAGTAATTATAATAGATAATGAATGTGTTGTATGTGTAATGCGCAACGCGCGCGCGCGTCTCTCTCAGCGCATTGAACACCTGTGTTCATGATTAGCCGTTAGGCTTAACTCAATCTCGGGTTTAGAAAGCCAAAAGGGTATGAACGCGGGCGTAGCGGCTACGCTCTCGGGGGTGACCCCCCTCAATATACATCCTACAGACTTGAATTTACCCTGTTCCGTCGCTTATACACATAACATAGATTATATTCCAAAGTTTAAAGGCAAATATCTCTGTCCTCTCATATCGAAAAAGGGTGTCTCGCGGAAAGTGGCAAGACTTACTACTTATATATATATATTATATATATATATATATATATATATATATTATATAATATATATTATATATATATATATATATATATATAGTAATATATATATATATATTATATATATATATATTATATATATATATATATATAATATATTATATATATATAATAATATATAGTATATATCATAAACACAGGTAATAACATACCCTCATGTAGGACCTTAGGGCACTCAAGACCTAGTCCCTTTACACCACCAATACGATTAATTGGCGACCAGCACCTCTTGCCATTCACCAACTTCCTACAAACTCTAAAAATCATCCGTTCCTTCTCATTCAACATAAATATCCAAAATATTTAAACTCTGCACTTTTTCAAGCTGCCCACCATCTAACCATAAATTTCAACACCAAGGACTGTCCTAACTCACAAGCCATAACCTTACTCTTATCTACGTTTACTTTCCAAACCCCTCCTTTTCACACATCTGCCAAAATCTCCTACCAATCCTTCTCAGACTGTCTTCAGTTCGCCACACAAAACCAAATCATCAGCATCTAATAGGTAGGGAACCCTCTCCTCTTCATTCTACCATCATTTTAAACACCATACCCTCTACCCCCACCTCTATTCTTTATAATCCCATCCATATACAGATTGAATAACCAAGGAGACATAACACATCACCTGCCGCTATTAATATTAAACAATCGCATTAACAACTATTTATTCTTACAAACGCTTCACTATCGTTCATACATAACTTTTTGATTCCATTCAGAAGCTACTACCAACACCATATTCAACTAACCCTGCCATAGGAGCATTCTATTAAATCCCTATCATAGCCTGCTGAAAATCCAAAAAGGCTAAAAACAAATTTATTCTTTCTTCTCTCTCTTTTCTCAATCAATTTGTTTTAATGTAAAGATTTGATCCACATTCTCTACACTTCGTAAACGTCATTGGTTCTCAAACATCAGTCCCTTCATCATACGAACGCACTTTATCGACCAAAATACTCAGCATATATCT
>JABUQX010063176.1:17500-20000 GCA_015478945.1 Trachelipus rathkii
TCCTTTACAAACAATCAATACAGTTCCCTTTTTTCTCACTTTACTTATATATAGAGGCTTATTACTGCTCTATTCCCATAACATCGGAACCAGTAACCTCTGTAAACGTTTTTATGTACGCAGTAACTTACCATAATTCAGTCAATACAATCTTCATTATTACTTTTTATTTCATTTCACCATCAATTAACAATCTAAACCTGCAAATTACCATTTTTCAACTTTCTCACTGTTATATTATACCTCCCCCTAACTCAATTACCTCATCCTCCAAAAATATTTATTTCATAAAATATTCTACCAAACCTACACACATATTAAACTACCACCTCTATTCATTGCTTGACTATATGTAATTCCCTCAACACCTCTCCTCACATCCATTATCCATGTTCATTATTTTCTGAAGTTTAACCTTCCTTTCTTTCTTAATCTTTCGCACTTCCTTCCAGAAGAGCATCCTATTTTCTTATAAGTTCCCATCCGTCCTCCTTCCAAACTCTTGATTCACCTTTTTTTTCCTCCTGCGTATGCAACTTCTCATCATCCTTTATTCCTCATTATATATAATTTCATGCACCTTTCTTTTGAGACCTCATCATTAGCTTTCAGCACATACGATCATGCCCCTTTTTTATACTTTTAACAGCTTTCCTCACCTCTTCATTCAACCACTCACTGTTGCCATTCTCACTTCCTACTTTAGCCCAACCACATACTTCTCTTGCACTACTAACAAAGGCTTCCTTCATTTGGGCTCAAATCTGTTCAGTTTTTCCTTGTTCACATTCAAATGATTTATTTTGAAGTGGTCTCACATGCTTTTCCTTATAAACTTGTTCACTTGACTTCACACTCTTAATTCTCCCCACATTATTCCTCATCTCTTTCATCCCTACTAACTTTCCCTCATATAAAGCAACACGATAACCTGATATCTCTATCACACTTCCCCTCACTGATGTATGTGTTCGTGAAGAAGGAGGAGATGTTAAAGTTTGTGCCTTTAACATCCCCATCTTCACCAACACAAAATCATTCGTACTATTTACTACTGTATCATCTTTACCTATCCCAACTCTTTTATACTTATGGCTACTTTTATGCCCGAAGAACGTATTACTTAAACAAATGCCTCTCTCCTCAAATAAATCAGTCACCTTCCTATCCCTCTCATTATCTCTCGCAACCCCAAAGGCATCCGTTATACCATCTCTTTTTTGATCACCTATCCAACCATTTAAGTCCCTCAACACAATTAATCTGAAGCTTCTACTCACCACGTTCAATACATCATTCAGATTATTCCAGAAAACACACTTTAGTCAATATCATCTTCAGATGGGCAATATGTTACAACCTCACATACCCTGACCTGCTCAACCTTAAATTGGAATTCTAGTACTCACACAAACAAAATCCAACGTAGCTCTGTAACTCAGGTCACTCATCAGAATCTCAACTCCTATCTCCCATCTCATTCCTCTCCACTTCATCACACACACATTTCACTCCACACCACTCGTCTTCACCGCTTCCTTTAAGCTTTGTCTCAGTCACAGCAAGCATATCAAATTTAGCCTTTCTAAATACACGAATCACATATTTCCTTTTCACCTTACCATTTATTCCTCTGACACTCCATATACCCAAACGATTCAGGCAATCTTCCAGAAAGATTCGGGGTCGCTTATTGCGATCATGATCAGTTCCGAGGCATGTATAAGCATTTCAATCAAAGATAAGTGATCTTGGGTAGAAAACCCAACTACCATTGAAAAACCCAGCTACCACTGTCTCATTTACTCGCCTCCTACGACACGCAGAACATGCGCGGTAAGAATTCTTTCACCCCAACACATAGGGATATAGAAAAATGTGTTTGTATTAATAGTTGTTTACGGTCTGTCTGTGATTCAGAGAGTCTATTCCCTTGCAAGAGGAGTGTGGATATGACCGCAAGAAGGACGAGTCATTAGACAATGGAATGTCATGGCATGTACCTCACACCCCAAATGCCCAATGGGAGGTAATCTTTTCGCTTCGAGAGCATTTATATATATATATATATATATATATATATATATATATATAATATATATATATATATATATATATATATATATATATATATATATATATATATATATATATATATAGAAAATTAATTTTATAATACTAATTGGTTACAAATTAATATCAAATATTGCAAGAATTTAAGAAGAAATATTTAGCTAAAGCTCTCGACCAATCTTGGTCCTCTTTCAGTTACTGTTATATAAGTTACATTAAATATAGTAAAAAATAAATAAAATAAAATTATCATAAATGTTTTTGTTTTAGTTTTTGAAAAAAGGAGGAGTTCAAAATGTTGTTTATGATGGGATCTATTTGTGAGTCGTTTCTTTGTATGTTATAATTGTTGGAATTGTTTATGGAGAAGGATTCAGTAAATCTTCTAAGGCGAATGTTTATCAATTGTTAATAATGGGTGTCATTT
>JABUQX010063176.1:30000-37500 GCA_015478945.1 Trachelipus rathkii
AGCGGAATATATGCTAACGTAACAAAGTTTTCACATCAATAAAGCAAACATAGCATCAAACTGAACTACGATTATAATGTACAAAGACAAACCTAACACACCTTAAACATGAATAAACTACTAACATTAACAAAGTTCCACACTTAACACACATAAGTAACTAATTTAGCATACAAAAACGTAACCAATTACCACTTTGTCAAGCATATCTCTACATAAACAATGTTTAATTTATATCTAGCATGCTTAATATTTAATCTAAAAAGTTTATCACAAATCATTTGGTTTAATTATCCTACAGATCAACGGAAGTAGTACTCTAACGAAAAAAGCTATCCACATCAAATTAAGCTAAACATATCGTTAATTGAACTATTGAAATAATGTACAAAGACATAACCTAACACAACTACACAGCAAATATAAATACTGTTAACCTTAACAAATGTCACACTTTAACAATCTAGTAAAAGTAATAACATTGCATGCTAAGCGTAAACCTATTCTACTTTTTCAAAGCATGATATCTAACATATTAACGTTATAGTGTTAAGAAGATCCACTATAATATTAACAAAAAAATTTATCAATAAGCCTTTACCTGAAATATCATTAACCCCTGCAAAAAGCTGCAAACAATAACAAATTTTATCCAAACATTAACATAAAAATAACAAGAGTTTATCCAAACAAACATAAAAATAAGTTCTATTGAATAAATAATAACATAGTAAAGTGAAATACTTACTGAACTTAAAAGCAGTAAATCAGTAAATAGTAAATTCCATAAATCAAACTACCCGTCCCCTCCCCGCCCTTCCCTACCCATCCCGTCCATGACTCTTTGTGATCTTTCGATCTTAATTGATTCAGTTTCACATATCGATTTTACCATTCGGATAAACATAGTAAACAATAAATATAGTTCTTATATACTAACCAACGAATATATTGCTAACGTAACTATTGTTTCACATTAATAAAACGAACATACTCACTACCAGAACTAAGATATATAATGGAAATGACAAACCCTATACACTCCTTACGCAATCGAAAAAAAAACTACTAACATTAAACAAATAAGTGCCATACTTAACAACACTAAAGTTCCTAGCACATTGCATACAAAACGTAAACCTATTCATCACTATTTCAAGCATATCTCTAACAATATCATTGTTAATTTTACATTAAAACACAATTGTGATTTTACTTCGCATTTTCGAGTTCATTTCCGGATAAAACAAGCAACAAAAAGAGTTCTTTATATTCTAACTAGCGAATATATTGCTAACATAACAATGGTTTCACATTAATAAAGCTAATCATTCGCATCATATGAACTAAGAAAATTATGTACAACGACAAAACTTAGCACAACCTACGCACTAATAAACAGTTAAAATTTAACAAAGTTCCACCTTTAACACCAGTAAGTAACTAGCATTGCATACAACATAACCTATTCATACTTTTACCAAGCATATCTCTAACACATGTAATTAACGTTAATTTTACATTGACACAGTAACATTTACAAAAATTTATCATAACCACGTCTAATTATCATACAGGTAGACTATACTACGAATAACTTAAACATAACAAAGTTTTTATCCAAATATAACATAAAAAGAAGTTCTTTGAATAAAATATTATAGTAAATTGTAATAGTTTTACAGATTTTAAAGCAGTAAATCAGTAAATCAGTAAAATCAAAACCCATCAACCCCTCCCCACCCCTCCCACCATGACCTTTTAATCTATTGATCTATTGAATTCCATGTCAATATTCGAGTTATCATTTCGATAAACATAACAACAAAAATAACAGTTTTTTATATACTACACCATCAAATATATGCAAACGTAACAAAGTTTTTAATTAATAAAGCCTAAACATAAACATTAATCTGAACTAAGAATAAATGTACAACGACAAACCTAACACACCACACGTACGAATAAACTACTAACTTATTAACAAACTTCCGCACTTAACAACAGTAAAGTACCTTACACTTCGTACAAAAACGTAACCTATTTCCACTTTTTTCAAGCATGTCTCTAACATATCAATGTTAATTTACATTAACATCGTAATATTTAACAAAAATTTGGCATAACCTTGTCTAATCATCATAATGACAACGAATGTAATGCTACCGTACCGAATTTTTTTTTACATCAACTTCGTAATATTTAACAAAAAATTCATCATAACATCGTCTAAATAGCATAATCCCCAACGAATAATTCCAAAGACAACAAAGTTTTACCCAAACATAACATAAAAATAACAAAATTTTATCCTGACATAACATAAAAATAATTCTTTGAATAAAACATCACAGTAAAGAGCAATAGTTTACTGATTTTAAAGCTGTAAATGAGTAAATCAGTAAATCAAACCATCCATCCCATCAGTCCCCTAACCACCCATTTTCCTATGATCTATTGAACTGTTGATCCAAGTCATATTTCGAGTATCATTTTGGATAAACATAACATAAAAATAAGTTCTTTATATACAGACCTACGAATATATGCTCGCGCACCAAAGTTTTAGCATCAATAAAGCTAACATATCATAACCCAAACTAAGAATATAATGTACAAATGCAAAACTAATATACCTAGCGCATGAATAATCCGCTAACATCCTGAAAATTCCCTACTTATCAAAGGTAAAGTAGCTAACAGGTCATACAATAATCGATGTGTTCCAATACTACTTTACCGCATATCAGACTAAGGTATAAAGACTGTATTATCTAACAAAAATCCCGGTTAAAAAAAAGTTGACCCCAATCATCAAAGCATACCAGCTATCTTTCGAAACTATGAATTTGACACTATCTTATCTCATTAAAGTGTACAATCGTCTCGAGTCTATAAACATCAGTTGAACTTATTGAAGTAACGTAGAAATTATAGCTAAAAAATGTCTCGGGCACAAACCTAACATATACTCAAAACAAATCTTAAACCCTAGCTTACGTTTCTAACACCATCATCTGTCAGTTTAACACAGTAATATCTTACTAACACTCATCATTTCTCTAACAAATCAGTGTTAATTTCACACAGTCATAGTAATATTTAGCAAAACGTAACAGAAATTAAACATAGCCCCTCCCCCCCAACCACCCCCCCGCCCATACCTAACTTACGAATAAACAGCTTTCATTAACCAAGAGGTATCTAAAGCAAACACATCACATCCCGCAGAGAAAACACCAATGGGATGCGTCTCTTTCAAATGGGTGTGAATCACTGAGAGGGGGGAATCACTCTGAGTGGGTGTAAGAGCTAGGTTTTGGGGGCTCAGCAAGCCCTTCGGGCTGAGGCCTTACCCCTCCTTCGGAGGTTGGTAATGCCCGCTTACACACCTTCGGCGTGATCCCCCCTCTCAGGATTCCACACTCTTCAAGGGGCGCATCCCCTGGGTTTTCTCTCGGGAGGTAATGTGTTGCTTTAGATATACTCTTGGTTAATGAAAAATGTTTATTCGTAAGGTAGGTACGGTTATGTTAAAAATACTAATGAACTGTGTGAATTATTAACACTGATTTCTAGAGAAAGATGAGTATGTTTTAAGATTTATTACTGTGTTACACTGACGTGATGTTTAGAACGGCGAGCCTTAGGTTTAAGATTTTGTTGAGTAATGTTAGGTTTGCCGAGAATTTTGCTAATGTCTACGTTATTCATAGGTCAACTGATGTTATACTCGAGACGAGTAACACTTTGATGAAGATAGTGGTCAATTCATTTAGTTCAAGATGCTGTGATATTCTTGATAGATTTTGGTCATCTTTTTTAAGTGATTTTTTGCTTTAGATAATACGTTCTTTACCTGTAGCTTGATATTCGGTAAAAGTGGAAACACATCGAGTATTGTATGGTACCTGTTAGCCACTTTAACCTTTGATATAGTAGGGAATTTCAGGATGTTAAGTGGATTATTCATACGCTAGGTATATGTTAGGTTTTGCATTTGTACATTATATTCTTTTTAGTTCGGGTTATGAATATAGTTAGCTTTTATGAGCCAACCTTTGGTTGCCCGCGAGCATATATTCCTAGGATCTGTATATAAAAGAAACTTATTTTTATGTTATGTTTATCAAAAGGATACTCGAAATATGACTTGGATCAATAGTTCAATTGACATAGGTGCAAAATCAGGTGGGGTTAGGACTGTGGGATGGGTATGAATGGTTATTGATTGACTGATTTACTTCTTAACAGCTTAAATAATCAGTAAACTATCGCTCTTTACTGTGATATATTATTATTCAAAGAACTTATTTTTGTATGTTTGGATAAAATTTTTTGATTTTTTTTGTTTGTTTTTTTTTTTTTTTTATTTTTTTATGCTTACTTTCTTAGCTTCAGTTCTTTTTCTTTAGTTATCTATATTCCGAAAATTCCATATCCTAACTGCCACATCCTGCTCATTATTGTAGATTGGTTTACAGCACCATTCCTAGTATTAGATTATATTCATCAGCGCTTTTATTATTCATTTTATTTCGTTCTTTCTATTTTCTTTCCTTATTTCTACTTTCTTTTTTTTTTCATTAATTTCCTATCTGCCCAACGCCTACGTTATTGTTTGGTTAAACCTTTGTTGGCTTTGGAATTATTTCGTTGGGGATGATGCTAATTTAGACGATGTTATGATAAATTTTTTGTTAAAAATTACGAAGTTGATGTAAAAAAAATTTGGTACGTTAGATTAAATTCGTTGTCAGTATGATGATTAGACAAGGTTATTGCTAAATTTTGTTAAATATTACGATGTTAATGTAAATTAACATTGGATATGTTAGAGACAGGTCTTTGAAAAAAAGTGGAAATACGGTTACGTTTTGTACGACAGTGTTAGGTACTTTACTGTTGTTAATGCGGAAGTTTGTTAATGTTAGTAGTTTATTTGTACGTATTGTGGTTGTTAGGTTTGTCGTGTACATTATATTCTATAGTTCAGGTTTTATGTTATGTTTGCTTATTATTTAAAAACTTTGTAGCTTAGCATAGTTTTATTTTACTTACAATATTCAAGCTTGTTTTTGTGTTATGTTTTAAGTCGAAATGATACTCGAAATATGACATGGATCAATAGATCAATAGAACAAAAAGGTCATGGTGGGAGGGTGGGGAGGGTGGGGAGGGGGGGAGGGTGGGGAGGGGTTGATGGTTTTACTGTTTTACTGAATTACTGATTTACTGCTTTAAAACTGTAAACTATTACAATTTACTATGATATTTTATTCAAAAGAACTTATTTTTAAGTTATGTTTGGATAAAACTTTGTATGTTTACAGTTATTCGGTAGTTAGCCTGTATGATAATTAGACGTGGTTATGATAAATTTTGGTTAAAATATTACTCCCATCCTAAAATTAATGTCTAATATGTTATAGATAATGCTTTGGAAAAAAGTAGAATAGGTTAACGTTTTGTATGCAATGCCTAGTTACTGTTACTGGTGTTTAAGTATTAGAACTTGTTAATGTTAACTGTGTTATTAGTGCGTAAGTTGTGCTAAGTTTGTCGTGTACATTATTTTCTTAGTTTATATGATGCTTATGTTAGCTTTATTAATGTTGAAACTTTGTTTTAGCATATATTCGCTGGTTAGAATATAAAGAACTCATTTTGTGCTATGTTTATCCGAAATGATACTCCAAATGCGACGTAAATCATTAGTGCTAATGTAAAATTAACACTTATATGTTAGAGATATGCTTTGAAAAAAGGTGTGAATAGGTTACGTTTTGTACGCTGTGCTACGGTACTTTAGTGTTGTTAAGTATTGGAAACTTTGTTAATGTTAGTAGTTTATTCGTGCATAAAGGTGTGTTAGGGTTTGTCATTGTGCAATATATTCTTAGTTCTGGTAGTGGTATGTTTAGCTTTATTAATGTGAAAAACAATGTTTACGTACCATATATTCGTTGGTTTAGTATATAAGAACTTTTTTTGTACTTATGGTCTATCGAAATTGTTACTGCGATATGTGACCTGAATCATTAGATTCGAAAGATCAAAAGGCATTGACTGGATGGGTAGGAGATGGGCGGGAGAGGGGACGCGTGGTTGGTTTATTGTTTTACTGATTTACTGCTTTAAATTCTGTTAAAACTATTACACTTTACTATGTTATTTTATTCAAAGAACTTATTTTTATGTTATGTTTGGATAAAAACTTTGTTATGTTTGCACTATTTGCAGGGGATTATGATATTTCAGGTAAGGCTATTGAAATAAATTTTGTACAATATTACTGTTGTCTTTGTAAGATTAACGTTAATAGTTAGAGATATGCTTGAAAAAGTAAGAATAGGTTACGCTTAGCATGCATGTTAGTTTCTTTACTGTTGTTAAGTGTGAAACTTTGTTAATGTTAACAGTTTATTTGTGTGTAAGTTGTGTTAGGTTTGTCTTTGTACACTATTTTCATAGTTCATGTAACGATATGTTAGCTTTATTGATGTGAATACCTTTTTTACGTTAGAGTATACTCATTGATCGACGGATAATAACCAATGTTGTGATAAAATTTTTGTTAAATATTTTACCATGTTAATATAATTAACATAGTTATGTTAGAGATATGCTTGACAAAGTGTGAATAGGTTACGTTTTTGTATGCTATGTTAGTTACTTTACTGTTGTTAAGTGTGGAACTTTGTTAATGTTAGTAGTTTATTCATGTTTAAGGTATGCTAGGATGTTTCGTTGTACATTATAATCGTAGTTCAGTTGATGCTATGTTTGCTTTATTGATGTGAAAACTTTGTTACGATAGCATATATTCGCTAATCAGTGTATAAAGAATTTGTTTTATGTTATGTTTATTCCAAAATGATTACTCGAAATGTGACTTGAATCAATAGATCAATAGATCAATAGATCACAACAGGACTGGAGGGTGGTTGGATGGTGGTTGAATGGTGGCTTGATTTACTGATTTACTGCTTTAGGGTATGTAAAACATGACAATTTTTGTAAAAATTTGACCTCTATCAATAGATCCATAGATCAATAGATCACAACTGGACTGGAGGGTGGTTGGATGGTGGTTGAATGGTGGTTTGATTTACTGATTTACTGCTTTAGGGTATGTAAAACATGACATTTTTAGTAAAAATTTGATTTGAATCAATAGATCAATAGATCGATAGATCAATAGATCAATAGATCAATAGATCACTGATGGTCAGGAGGGGGGGGGTTGGATAGTGGTTTGATTTACTGATTTACTGATTTAGGGTATGTAAAAAAGTAAATTTGTAAGTTATAAACATAAAAAGAATAAGAAATTTTATTTATTTATTTATTTATTTATTTATTTTCTTCTTGATGTTCTGAAGCCATTATTTTCGAAATCTACAGGACCAATAACCTATATAAAGACACCAACATTGTTGTTATACGAATGTTTATTAACTAGGCACCGCACCGGTTCCAGCACCGGTGTCGGTA
>JABUQX010063177.1:0-24524 GCA_015478945.1 Trachelipus rathkii
ACGTATGGACAGCCATCCAGATTTATTGAAATAAATCCACATTGATAAGCTTCCAACTTGGCATTCTCCCTAGTGCAAATCTTCATTCCTTCAACACTTCTCATAGAGTCCTGTGCTATTACCTTAAACTGCTCTCCCTCGCGACTAAGCAACTGATATGTTGACATATCGGGGAGAAGATTATTGGCTCGCAACAACGGAACTCCCAACACAAGGGATTCTCTCAAGCACTCTGAAGGAACCACATAAAACTCGTCAAAACCGGTGACAAACCCGCTACGGAACCGCAATGCAAGCTTGACCATCTGCGTCACCCGGACAGCATTGCGACCAATACCACTGATTGTTCGAACTGGTGATGAAGAACGCCGCACAATATTGGGAAGTCTTTCCAAAACCGATGAATTAATGAGGTTGACGCACGCACCATTGTCAACAAGACAAGGATACATCCGGTCCCCACATCCAACAATGAGCACATCGACATGAAGAGGTTGGCTATCTACATTACTAAAATGGACTTTAACCTCTCCAGTATTAGATAAGGGGTTGTCTACATCAGAATACAGATCATTTATTTGCCCCTGAAGCTCCGTGGCCTGATCTAGAGTCACGGGGCTGTGGAGTTTAAAGGAGCACCACTGCACGCACCTGGTTCGTGAACATTGTCACGTGCAACGGTTAGTTTTTGGCCTAGCTCCTTGATTTGGTCTTTGGGGCTTAGGCGAAGGTCTCCGCGAAGTTCGCGCAGAATCTTGCTGCCTTTGACAATTTATACCAAAGTGGTCCCCAGAACAATATGGACACACTGGTGGTTCCGCCCGCGAAGGGGATTGGTTATTTTCTTTCCTCTGCTGTAATTTCCTGCATTCCTCCCTTTGATGTCCCTTCGTTCGACAGAACGAACAGATGTTCTGATAGAGGAAACAGTCATCAATAGTATGATTCGTCTTGCCACAATGATGACAGAGCTTAGCTGATCTACGTGTATTTTGCTGACTGGCTTGAGCTTTCCTAGCATTTTGTGGACTTCCCTGGGTCCTTCCAACAGTACCAGAATCTTTCTGCTGATTTCTTGGAAAGTTATCATTTCCCTGTTGCCTTGTCTTCTGAGCTTTAGGTGAAGAAGTCTGCCTAGGAGCATAACGGTTCACAATTTCGTTCCATATGTTCTTCCTCGGTGCAGAATCTTTAGGAGTGACATGAGATATGGTGATGACCTCAGACTCCACCTCATCCTTACCCTGTTCTATGCCGAGTTCATTGTAATGCTCATTGGCCAATCGTACTATCTGATCAAAACCTAACCTTTGGCCAGTTCGCCCTTCATGATTCAAAATATAATCACGCATTCTCTGTTCCACATCCAGCGGCATATTATACAAAAAGGCGCGGCGTAAGTTGTCATGTGTTCGCATGTTCATACCAGGGTACGCCCGACCAGCCAGTTGCTCAAGTCGTAACGCAAACATATTAATAGTTTCTCCAGACTTCCGCTTAGCCAGCATGAACTCCTGTGTGGCCTTTTGCTTCTTCATTTCCGACTCATGATTCCACCATGTAATTAAAGCACTCTTTACAGCAGGATATGAATCTTCATCTTAGTTAACTGCCGATACAAATCCAAGTATGATCCGCCCAGGTAATTCCCCAAAACTATCAGCCAGTCATCATGTTGGTCTGGGTAGGTGAACTCACAATATCGTTCAAACCTCCAGAGAAATTTATTAAAGTCTTGTCCATCGTCAGGCATAAACTTCGGTGGTGGTGCGGCGCGTGGCCGAAACGCCCGTGCATGCAGCTGCGTCAGCAGAGTAACTGACTTAGTAATCATCGTCAACTGAGCCTGCATAGCCTCCAAAGGGTCCGGTCTCACGGTGCCAACACTACTAGATGGAACCCCACCAAAATCAATCAATGGAACTGTGGAAATTGGTGCAGTATAAGTTGAAGTAGTCACAGTTGATAGTGCGGGCGCGCTTTGGTATGACGCATTTGTTGTTCCAGTGGCAGAATACATCCCACCACTTTCACGACCTGCAAAGCCCACTCTAGGCAAATGGTATCTTCCCAAGCTACCTCCGACAACCTCCGATGTTCTAGGGTTATCAACTTCCCTGGACAGCTGAGAGCTATAATTGTCTCGCTCAAACGGGAATCGGAAACGTCCCTCCGCAACCGGTGGCTTGCGTTCTCGCTTGCTTTCCATCTCTGCATCAACCTCTGCCTCTCCGCTCTTTCTTCATTCAACTGCCTCTGTGTTTCATTTAGAGCAGCCGTCAATCGTTTCAACTCTTCCAAAACCAGATCTTTCTCCTCTACCTCTACTGGATTCCTATCTACTGACCCCCCTGTGGCCATCCCCCCAGATGTATTGGGAAGGTGTAATGCCCCAGAAGTATCAATATCATCCATTCCACTTACATTCTCTGCGTTCTCAGACATACTGAAATATTTAAGCTTGGGGATGTAAATTCACCCTATAAGAGTCCCCAATAGTAACAGAGTATCCTGGCAAGGTCGCCAATTAATATGTTACGGCGAAGGGGGCAAACCCTGCCAATAGTCGAAAAAGAGAAAAGAAAACCCTAAGCGCAGAAAGCTAATAGGAAAGAAGTTGATCGACTGATCAGCAAGAAAGCGCCAGCCCAGCCGTTTGCGCAACTCTTTCTGCAGAATAAAAGAAAGAAGGAAAGTACACTGGATACCCTAGGTGTTACTAAGGGGACTATCTATTCAATAAAACGCAAACACGCAAGTTCATATCAAAATATATAAAAAACAATACATGTATACACAGTTGTGCTTTGCACCATACATTTTCAGAAGATAAAAAAAAATATAATATAATATGAATTTTCAATTCCAGCAATACAGTACAGCCTATCAGATCAGAGGGGCCAATCGAAGTTGACCAGATCGTAGAGGTAATAAAAATTGAATTACCAGAACGATCAATAGACCTATATAAATATAGGTCTATTCTCGTGACTGATAATTAAATTGATACAAACTATTTAAATTATTTAAATTAGAGACACGCGCACGTGGCAAAATATATACATGGACGAGTCAATACAACTCATATAATTATAGCGGTCATTCAACGCGGACAAGATCGCAGAGGTAATATAATAGAATTACAAAAGAGATCAATAGGACTATGTAAATGCACCTATATAAATATAGATGTATTCTCGCGAAGATGACCAAGAATTATAAATTAACAAGCAAAATATACATATATATATATATATATGCATATTTAACATACTAAAGAAAATATAAATATCGGAATATTGTCATAAAAATGATTGTTACTCAATTACAAAAATAACTATTATTTAGTTGCTTCTCAAAGTTAAGTATAGGACAAGAATGGCAGAGTACATTACAATCTCAACAATACTAATCAGTGAGTTACTAATGTGAATATTATAGCAGCTTTTTAAAAAACGATGATGACGATTAGATGTTAAATAAGTTACAAATTTTTACGTAACTTAATTCCCACGTTATAGGACCCTCCATCGGACAAAGCATCTCATAAGCGGCAGTGTAATTACAAAAAGTCCCGCTCTTTGGCCCGCAACCTCGAATATACTCCAAGACAATTATTGAGCCACAACTGAGTAAGGGCGGAGTGGTGAAATAAGTGACTATGAAAAGATAGGGACACGAGTCCCGATCGAATATGTCCACCGGACTGTATGCGTGAAAGAACTGCGCCTATTGTGCTCCAGCACCGAAAAATGAAACCCAAGCCCGGATCCCTGCAAAATGCAGTTATCAGAGATCTTGTGTAAACTATTAAATTAGCAATGAAAAATTTATTTAACAGACTATTGTGCCAGAAAATTATAAAAGCAGGGTACACATACCCTTTGGCGGGGATTGGAGCTCTTCAAAAATCTAAAGGTTGGAGCAAGCAGCAAAACACTTCTGAAGCAATAAGTGGCAGAATATAACTTGATGTAACTTGGTGCCACTATTATACCGCAGATTGTACTTATAATAATACTTATAGTAAGTGGCAAAATACCAAAAAATGTTATTATTGCACCGCAACTCAATAAATAGTCACTATAAAAGTCACAAATAATTTCCACTATACTATTGCACTGCGACTTGATAAATTTTAGTCTCCTTATCCTATCTCATATAATCAATCTGCAATGGAAAGGTGACCATAAATATCTATAAATAAAATGTTGTCATGTATATTCTATAGAATATGCATGACATTTAAACTTAGCTTATTTTCAGCTCTTTGAGTTTTGTCCACACTGCGCCCAAGGTTCTCTCCTTTGAGCCTTCCACTGTGTGGCCCGAATCCACCATCGTCGTTTTCTGACCATCTGCCGACTTGAGATGGGCCCATCACCTGGAAAGGGGAAAAGAATGCAATGGCAGCAGGCCCATTACAATATATATATATATATATATATATATATATATATATATATATATATATATATATATATATATATATATATATATATATATATATATATATATATATATATATATATATATATATATATATATATAAGATTGCTAGCAAATTTAAAAAGGAAAAAAATTATTTTAAATTATCACAATGGATAAATTTGTAATTAAGAGGCCTCGCTTTAGTGATAATTATAATTACTCTTTGACTGAACAAACCACTGACACATTGAATGATGGTACTGGTTCATATTTTAGTGTTAATGCAAATGGCAGTGCTAATGCCGTCCCGAGTATTGTCGGCACCTGTATTAATCATATGAATGAAGCTTCCGCATCTGCCGTAGAACCAACTGTTGAAAATCGTTGTTTGAATATTGGAAATTACATTACTCAAAATAGAATTACTGACAATCTAAAATTTGATTTATTAACAAATCCATGCAAACCACTAAGCACTTACAACTTTAAGCAAGATATCACAGGAGGCAAAGGGCTTTCCTTTACGATTGGCTAAATCAATACAATTCGTTGTTAGTATATTCAAAAAAATTAAAAGGACCCTTCTGTAAATTATGCGTGTTATTTAAGCCTTGCGTCAAAAGAGGGTTTTTGGGTTCATTTATTGTCAGACCAATCTTAAAATATAAAGACTTTCACTCACATGCAAGGAACCATGTTAATTCTCAGTGGTATAGATGCTGCTGTAGCAGGGAGAAATTTTGAACAAATAATTTTAAATAAACGTTAATGTTTTTGAACAATTAAATAATGCTGAACATTTAATTATCGAAAAAAATTGTTGCCAATAATTTCAACTTTGATCTTCTGTGGAACCCATGATCTAGCTGTTCGAGGCAGTACTGCAGATACGGGTAATTTTTCGGATTTATTAAAATTCAGAGTTGAAGCTGGTGATGCTGTGCTTACTGAGCATTTACAATCAAGTGGAGGTAATCAAAAAATACACATCACATATGGTCCCAGAATGAGCTCATATCCATATGCGGGAACCTAATTTGTAAAAACATTGTGGATGAAGTGAACGATAGTGAATACTTTTCACTTTTAGCTGATGAAACAGCAGACATTTCTGGGGTGGAGGAGCTGTCAATTGGCGTTCGTTTCGTTGATAAGGAGTTGAAAGTTAGAGAAGAATTTTTAGGTTTTACTCCGTTGAAAAAATTAAAAGCTGAAGATATGGCAGAAGTCATTTTATTGACTACCAGAGAAGCTTACAATTTAATTATGAATAAAGTCGTTGGACTTGGATTTGATGGATGCTCAACCATGGCTGGAAAAGGAAATGGAGTACAGAAAATAATAAGAAATCAATTTCCCAAGGCCAAATTTTTCTCATCGCTTAAATTTAGTTGTTAATGACTTGAATCTTGTTCCCGAATTTTAAAATACTGTGGGCACAGTGAAAAAAGTTATAAGATTTTTTCGTGAAAGCCCATTGCGTAGGAAACTGATAATGAATATACCAATGCTATGCGAAACAAGATGGTCCTCAAAATATAAGTCCATCAAAATTTGTTTTGAAAATTTCATTAACATTAAATCAGTTTTGGAAACTTTGTCATCAGATTCAGAAGTAACCAAGGCCACAGGAACAGCAGCATTTCAACTTTCGTCAGCAAAAGGAACTCCTAAATTCATTATTTGCTTAGTTATTATGGCCAAGAAGTATTCCTCTTACTTTGAGCCTGTCACGAACATTCTTCAAACTAAAACTATCAGTCTGGAAGAGGTTCACGTTGAAAAGGTGTTAGAAATAGTAAAAAACAATAGAGACAAAAAACATGTCGCTAAATGTTTTTCAAGGAACTTTACCAGTGTTAAGGAACTTACAGAATTTTTTTTATAGAATTCTCAATGCACCGTAAAGTGTCCAAACAAATGCAAAGACCTAACTTTTCATGTAGTTCTGTGGAGGATTATTTCAGGGTTTCTATTTATACCATACCTAGATTCACTGATTTCGTCTCTGCATATCAAATTTTCGGACGACAACATACCAACATTTCTCTGTATTCTACATCCCTCTAGAATTAAAAATTTAACCATATCTGAATAAAACAGAAAAATTGAATCACTTAAAACTATATACAATATTGAGAACTGGAAAGGTGAAGCAGAATCATGGTTCAACTTATGGAAGAAATCAGATGGGGACCAAGGGTTAGATGTAGACGAAAATGTGTGCTATAGTGAACTAATCCTAAAACATTGCGCTTTTTTTCCTGTTGTTTTACAAGCAATTAAAATTCTTCTAACGCTTCCACCAACGACTTGCACAAATGGAAGATCATTCAGCACTTTAAGAAGAGTTAAAACTTGACTAAGGTCAACCATTTCTGAAGATCGATTAAATGGATTATGTTTGCTCAGTGTTCACAGAGGAAAAGTTGTGGAAAAAAACACAACTAATTGATGATGTTATAGCAGAATTTGGAAAGGAAAGAAGAAGAATTAAATTTTTATTTCCAAATAAACAATAATTAAACTGAAATAAAAACAATAAATTAGTTATTTAAGTGCCTCAACTAAATCCAAATATTTTTCGCAACTACTTTTTATAGTTCATTTTACTTGTGATTAAAGTAACTAAAAAAGGTAGTATATGACTTACACAGTCTTCCCAAATTTAATTTTTGACTGACATAGTGAATTAAGCATTCAATATCAGACATTTATTATCAAATATAAATTTGGATTCAAATAGTAAATACAGTGCCGCAGGTGCGTAAACGTCGAAGACGGTTCGAAGAACAAAAGAAAAACGCCAAAATAACCTTTAAAGAACAATATATATATATATATATATATATATATATATATATATATATATATATATATATATATATATATATATATATATATATATATATATATATATGTTACGGAGAACAGGGCAGTAAGGCATAAAAAGTGCACCGGATAAAAGCCTTATCGTTATAAAGCCTTGTTCTCCAAGTAGTACACAAAATCAAAGAATAATTTAATTCAGTTGTTTAAGACTATTTAGAAATTTTAATAAATAAGTAATAATCGGGAATATAAAAAGAACAGTAAAGAAAAGTAAGAAAGATTAAGTAAGTGTACCTTGAAGAAAAATGAGAAATTATCTTCTCCTATTGCATTTCCTTCAAGACACGATTAGGCATTTCGATGAATCTCCAACGCGGGTCGCAATGCCACTAGAACTTTATTTCAGTTCATTGGTGCTGGTCGTCTATGTGTGACTTGTGTTGGTTTAGAAGTTACGATGTTACACTTTATTTTTAGAAATAGATTCAAGAAGAGGGTACTTTATAGATGATAGATAAGAAGGATAGAAAGAAAAAAGATGTGTGGGTTTTATTTTTTATTATAATATAATTAATTGAAATATATTTTATATACAAGATTTTAGTTTAAGGTTAAGGGAAACCATCAGGTTAGAATATTGGTTAGGCAAACTTAAGGTTAGGTTACTTAATAGTTAGGTTTTATTTATATACAAAAGAAGTATGGACGAACCTATGGAACGCACATACTTTCAGGAATTTAATTTTAATAAATTATCAGTGTTCTGTGTTATTTGTGAAATCCCTGGTTTCTGGTTCAAGACTTTTTAGCTGTGATAGTGTATGTGTACAATCATACAATCATTCACACGTATTTACAAAGTGTTCAAAATACATTCAAATTATAAATTACTAATAAACTTAACTTAAGATTAATCATTTAAGACATCATTTAATTTCTTAGTGAATAAAAGTTCTGATTCGATTTCTGGACTTGCTCATGAGGTATGGAACTGATAAGGGGTAACTGATAAGTGCTGTTTCTTAAAGGTTCATAACTACAGTCGTCTGATAGAGCAATAGCCTGCAGAACTATGCTGTGGTTAAGACTAACTGATAAAAGTTTCGGTTAATTTCCACTCGAATGGCACTTAACGTTATCACTGTTAACCTAAGTTTTTGGGGCAGTAGTAATAATCCTAAAACCTCATAATTGAGCCGGCAGAGTTCAGGTCCAGAATTAGAAAATCGGCACAGTATTAGAAAATTCTCCCAGGATTGGGACCCTAGAATTACAATATATATGTTAATATTATAATCTAGTTGCCCAAATTAGTTTATGATATTAAATTCATTATATTTAGAAAAGATTGTTTTCCTCACCCTTTAATTTGCAGTGAGGGGATTTCTATTTCTTTTTGTGCACTTGGGGAGAAACTAATGATGTCGGGGCAATGCACTGCAACACAAATTTTAAACATTTATTTAGTTTCACTTTCTTTTAACTTTTAATTTATTTACAATTATAATTTAAGCTTAAAATTATAGAAAAAGTATGGCACTCACCTCGCGGGTGATGTTTAAGAACATTCAGACAGCAGACAGTCAATAATACAGTTGTAATAATAATTACTGAGATATGTATATTGTTAATATATCTGGGGTCTTTATTTTTAAAAAGAAGAATTGGAGAACATTAAAGATAAATGCTGATATTAAGTAAATAGAATAATAAATATAGTATAAATAACGACATGTGAATAATAAATAAAATAAGATAAATAAAAATAATAACGTCCTGGTTTTACAAAATTGGTTAGTTATACCAAAAGGTATAACTATCAGCTATACTATAAAAACAAACAAACCAGGGTGTAGTGTAACAGGCCCCCTTACATCCTCCCCCGCTAAGTCTAAACCCCCGCTTAATTTTCTGACGAGGGAGAAACATCCAAGTCAGTGAGGGCTAAAACCAGCGGCGAATGAGAGGATGGAAGGTTTACCTGTGTTCAGGAGTGTTGCTTGAACCAAGGATTCTGTGACTGTTTTTTATATCTTGTCTTTTTATTTTATATTTTTAAATATATCAGAAAATTAACAGTTAATTATTTTAATATTTTAAATCGACAAAGAGATAACTTTTTAATTTTTTAATTTTTTCTTTTTCTGATATTTTTCTCTGCATGGTCTAGGTTAGGTTCAATTGGTCTAGGTTAGGTTCAATTGCACTTAAAATGCAGAGATTGTGGTATATGAAAAGAGAGAAAGGAATATGTGGGAAGATAGGTGAAACAGGCATTAGTAACATTTCCCAACAAAGAACAAAGATAAATTATTAAATCAATAATTAGTAAATCATATAAATCATTAAATCAATAAATAATAAATTATTATTTCAGAAAAAATTTAATTCCATTTTAAAATATATCATTATATCATTAGATTAGGTAAATTTCAAAATTTAGCACAATAATAAAATTCAAAAATTCAAATAAAATAATTCTACATATAAATATATTGAATGCCTTTGTGCCTTTGTAACCATTTTCTGATTAATTATCCATCCTTTCACTTTTACTCCTCTTTCATATCTTTTGTACATTCTGTTTGCATATTCAAAGAAATGGCTGACAATTCCGCTAACAGTATATAATATGTGGGCCATTTCCTTTATATATAACCGTAAAATGATGGATCAATTTTATTTATTGGAATATAATATTATTATTAAATAATATTATATTATTTGTTTATTTATTACTCAACCGACACATACATGTTATATATGTTTTCACATATATAGCATGTATGTATCGTAATTTCAGTATACTTACAGTTTCTTTGTAGTCTTTACGGTGTTTATGATTCCTACTTACAGTGAGTATGATGTTACCTTTCCGACAGTCAGCAGAGAAAACAGATCTGTAACTAAAATAATAACAGGGAGCCAGCCCCCAATCAATTGTGTCATGCATGAATTACCAGCATGCTACAATGATTGGTTCGTGGTGTTATCATGCACAGTTAAAAAAAATTTATAAACGATTAAGTTTATAAATTTTTTAAGTATTTATTATATTCTTTTAGTGAGGTCTAAGACCATTTGCAGTTATTTGGTGGCTAACCCTTCATGGGGTTAGTACTTTATTTAGGCCTATTCTAAAGTTTATCAAAAAAAAAAATCATTTATCTGGTAGGTAAGCAGCAGATGAGATAATAGAGAAGAGGTGATGAGTACAGAGTTGAAGGATAAGTAAGAGTATTTTAGAATCTTTATTAAGTTAAGTCAAAAGCAAAAAAAATCAGGTAGAAGGGAGAAGAAGGTAGAAGAGAAGAATCAGAATATGACAGAGGAAATACCACTTATAGTGGTAATTTTATACTTCCCTTCCCACTTTTTCCCTTTTATCAATTTATCAGATGTGTATATGTTCTATTTTTTTTTTTCAGTGTAAATAAGTTGAATTTGTAAGTATAATTCATCCGTTAATAACAAAAATTGTATTTTATGTTCATGGCTCTGTGTGTTATGTAATTTAAACATGTGAATATGGTACTGTAAAACAAATATCTTTAATGTGTTTTGTGTATTATGTATTATATGAATAATATCTGTGTCTGTAAAACAAAACAAAAATATTTTTGAATATTTATTCAGAAGTATTAGGGGGAGTGGACATTAAATAATTGTAGTGTATACCTCCCAAGCATTTCAGATAACATGGTTCACCTTTATATTTGGATCCGTGGATAATTGGGACTGAAGAATTATAATAAATGTGTACAGGTGTTTTGTAAAGTTCAGTAAAGGCTGTAATAACTTCAGGTAGTGGTAATTGGCCGGGAAACCCCAATAACCTTAATTTTTTCTGTATTTGTTTCCCAGTTAATTTATATTTAGAAGAATGGTTCTGTAGCTCTTTCACTATAGTCTTTCGCACTTCCATATGACGATTCGCTAATCCATACAAAAACATTGAAAAACATTTATACAGGGAGTCACCCCCACCGGAGATTTCTATTGGGAAATACCCTTCGGGGATAAACTCCATCATAGAAGCTTCCTCTAACAGGTCAGAATCTTCCCCTATGGGGGAACGAGAGAGTGCGTCGGCAACTACATTTTGGGTACCGGAAATGTGTCTGATCTCAAAGTCGAACTCATATAGTTCTTCCATTGTTCGAGCTAATCTACCATCAACTAAACTCATATTCTGTAGATATATAAGCGGCATATGGTCCGTATATATCACAAATCTAACTCCACGAAGGAATGGTCTAAGGGACTTCACCGCCCAACGCAAAGCTGTCAACTCCTTATCGATGACCCCGTAGTTCCTTTGAGCTCCGTTAAAGGTCATCGAAATGAAAGCAATTGGCTTGCTCTCCATTTTGAACTTGCGAAAGACAAGCACCAGCGCCGATATTTGATGCATCCACATGTAATTCCATTGGGGAAACATCTGGACTGTAGTCTGGAAAACCTAACAAGAGAGGATTAACTAGGGCCTTTTTTAGAGTCTCGAAAGCCTCCTGACACTCAGGGGTCCAGTTTACGGTCTTTCCCCCAGTTTGGCATGACAGGGGCTTGCTGATTTGGGAGCAGTTTGGGATGTGTCTTCTGTAGAAGTTTATCATACCTAGAAACTGTCTGAGATGTTTAACTGTAGAAGGTACAGGGAACTCTAAGGCTCCTTGAATGTTTTTATGTAGAGGAAGGATTCCGTTGTTTGACACATGATGTCCCAAAAACTCCACTTCTGTTCTGCATAAGCGAGTCTTACTCGGTTTTAATTTGTATCCATTTTTCTCTAAGGCCGTTAGAACCTTGTCCAACATGTGTAAATGTTCCTCTATGGTTTGACTGAGTATGATTATGTCATCTAGATACACCATGACATTTGCCCAAGGTAATTCAGATAAAGCCAGCATCATACCCCGTTGGAACGTTGCAGGTCCGTTTTTAACACCGAAAGGCATCTTGAGATACTCGTATTGCGCGAAGGGGGTGGAAAATGCTGTTTTTTCGATACTATCAGGTTCCATTTCAACCTGATAATATCCTCGAACGAGATCTATTGTTGTGAAGTACCTATTCCCATGCATATTATATATCATGTCTATTAAGTTGGGCAAGGGAAAGGAATCTGTTTTGGTAACATCGTTAAGTTTACGATAGTCGATGCAAAGTCTTAACTTTCCATCTGGTTTCCTAACAGGAACCACTGGTGCTGAGTATGGTGATTTGCTAGGACGTATTATGTCCTGATCTAGTAATTCTTTACACTGTTGTTCTATTTCTTGTGCCAGTGGTCCTTGAAACCTCCGTACTGGTAACCTGACAGGGCGAGAGCTTTCAACCTCAATAGAGTGAGAAATGTTAGTGGCCACACCCACGTCATGGTCACCAAAACTAAGAGTAGCCTGATGCTTCATTAACACTTTAATGAGGTCTTCTTTCTGTTGTTCATTAAAAGGAATTTCAGAAAAATGGAATTCTTCTTTCAATTTTTCGGGTGTCCATGTTTCCCTACGTGTTTCAGAAGAATCTGTATGGACAGAGTATATTTTCGGTGGTGGTGAACACTCCTCTTCCTTTAGAGAAAATATCTGACCCATTATGGTACCCTTTCTTACATACTGCATTTTCTCAGAAGTATTAATAAGTGCCACATGTTTTGTTGAAGAAGTCATTTCTAATACCCCTGAAACTGATATAAGTTTACCCTTATTATGAGTACCCCCCTTGAATCCCACGAGATCTAACGAACAGTCATTTGGCCCCTTAATTTCTACCATTCGACATGAAAAAGGAGGAATACTCACAGAATACACATTCACGCATTTATAAAAAGGAATAGATGAACTTTGATCTGTGGCAATGAGTGTTATGGACCCCCCTGCCCTGTGTATTAATTGTCTTTTTGTAAGATCAGGTAATATGTGATTATCTCTTAGGGCTGCGGCACCCAGTATCATTGGTGCTGGCATATGTTCTAGGGGGACAACTAGGAAAATAATAGGTTTTGAAATGAAATGTGTTTCAGGGAAGTGTAATGGTATTTCAATGTATGATTCTATGGGGACTACATGGTCACGGGACAATCCACTGATGGAATTTACATTTATTTCTGATGAAGGGAGTAATTTAATGTCTTTTAAGGTGTAAGAAAATATCTCTGTACTGATTAAACTTACTCCAGCCCCGCTATCCACCATGCAACCATACGATCCAGAACTATGTGAACTGAATGAAACCGGAACTATTAAAGGGTCATTTACTGAAGGGATAAGGTTTATATGTACGGTTCGTACTTTATCTGCTAATTCTATAGAAGGTTCCTTCAACACAGGAGAGTCAAGGGAAGGGATAGGTGTTGAAGGTTCTTCCTTCTTTTCTAAATGAATTGATATTTCAGGGGTCTTTGAAACTGATATTGTAGGGTCAATTAAGATCTGGGGGTCATTTAAGGGTTTTTCTTTCTCTATGACTGAGTCATTTTCATTAACGACCTCCACCAGGGGACTCAGTCCCGGGGAGTTCGGTCGTTTCCCGAATTTAGAGCCTGAGCTTCTTCAGCTCCTTTACATCGGCCTTCATAGTGAGACTGGTTACAGTAATTGCAAGGATCGAAATACTTTCGGGGAGGAAGTGGTTTCCCACTATTGTATTCTGTTTTATTCTGGTTAGTGTTTTGTGGGGATTTGTTATGAATAATCTGTTTTATGGGTCTGTTGTGGTCATCCAGGGGAGGTGTTCTCTGTGGGCATCTAATACCTGGATGAGGTCCACGACAGAAAGGACAAGTTATCTTCCTTTCCATAGTGGGTGATGAACGTGGTGATTTGATAGAGCGACAATCAGCCCTTATGTGTCCCTTTTTCTTACAGTACGCACATATTCCTAGATACTTATAGCATTCACTCATCTGATGTCCCCGATACTCACAATACTCACACACCATCTGTTTCCTATCTGTATTCGCCCTAGGGTTAGTGTAGTGCTGTGGTGGTGGACGATTTTGTTGTTGTCTGTTACTGTTATCCCTAAAGAATCGGGAACCGTTTGTTTTATTTGGAGGACTACGACTAGTGTTTTGTGTTTGATGAGGTTGGTAAGACGTTTTGTGTGTTTTGTTCTGTTTTTTATTTTGAAAAACCTCTGTCCAACTAGGAGCGACGGTGTTTATTTCTATTACTGATTCTAGTGTCTCATTTAAATTAACTGTCTTGGAATGTGGTTTGTGTGAGTGAGTTGGCTTTTTTAAGTGTTCTGTTGAGGATTGTTCGATGGAATTAGGAAACTCAGTGTTGTCTGATTCGAGAGAGTCGGCGAAACCCACGATCTTTTCCCAAGGAGTGCGCACATCACTATCATTATCTTTCATCTTGATATATTCTCTCACACTCTTTTCTATGTAAGGTGGAAGACTACAGAGGAAAGCAGTCCGTAAAGAATCATGCTCCCTCATGTCTAAGCCACGATATGCTCGTCTGGCTAGCCTTTCCAACCTCAGAGCATACATTCTGATACTCTCGCCACTCTCTCTATGTGCGGAGTAATAAGCTTTAAGCTTATACTCGTTTTTCCGCTTTTCTTCTGTTTGATACCAACTCACTAGTGTATCTCTAACAGAAAAATAATCTCGGTCGTCCTTAGTAAGGATCTGATAAAGTTGAGCAAAGCTGCCCTCCAATTGACGACCTAATAGACGTAACCATTGGTGAGGCGCTTTAGGATAGTGAAGACTACAGTAGGCTTCAAAATCCTTCAGGTAAACGAGGAAGTTTTGATCCGTCTCGTATTTGTACTTTCCCGGATCAACAACTTTTAGTTTTTGTGAATTCTTGACTAATTGTGTCAAGAGTAATATGGCTTCTTCCATTGAATCCAAGCGTTTTTTCAACCCAGGACCCATATATTCATATGAATCCTCTGGTTCAAACCCTTGAAATTTCTGTGTCTGTGACTGTGTCCGTGGCGGTGTCTGCGCATGTTTATGATATCTACTTTGAGGCTGTGTATAATTATCATTATAATGATTTTGTGAAGGTGGTTTAAGTAGAGAGTTTTTAATTTCAATGTCAAGATCAATTAAATTATTTTCTTTACTTTTACTTTCAAGTTTTTGTGTTTGAACTTGTCTGGGTGATCTGTTTTTAGGTTTTGGATGTGTACTTTGGGAATATTCTTCCCTCTGTTTTTCTGTTTTCTGTTCTGAGTGTTCAATATCTGAGTATTCTTGGTCTTCTTGTGATGAATCATCATCTAATAGAGATTTATTGTCTTCTAGGTATTGGTCAAGACTTATGTGAGGTGTAGCATGCTGTCTGTGTTCATCTAAATGTATATTGTTTTGAGCTAATGTATTGACAAGTGCAGCTTTATCCTGTTGAAACTGTTTGATTATGTTATTTACTGTTTCGGTATCGGAAAGATTCAGGTGTTGTAAACTGGTACTTTTCTGTTTATTCTGTTTATTGTTAACTGTAGGCTTATCAGCCGAATTTTTTAATTTACGATTTAGGTCAGAGACCTTTGATTCTTTATCATCTGTAGCGATTTCTACGTCTTCTCTCGTCAAAAGGTCCGCTAAGGCCTTTTGCTGAGACTCCTCGTAAGAGCGATTGTCAGCCATTTCTTTAAATTTCCGCTTTTTCAACCACTCTACTATCATACGATTCACTATGGATACTTGAACCAGACTATTCTAGTGTAATAAAGTGTATAATATCTTAGTGTTCTCTGTGAAGATTCTGGTGACAGATAATCTAGTCATCAACTTGTGACGCACCGGAACGGAAAATAAGTCCTGTTCGGGCGCCACTTTAATTTTATGTTACTTATGTTACGGAAACAGGGCAGTAAGGTATAAAAAGTGCACCGGATAAAAGCCTTATCGTTATAATAGTTTGCTTATTAAAATTCCAAAATTTAAAGAAAATTTATTTCAGTTGTTTAAGACTGTTTAGTAATTTTAATAAATAAGTAATAATCGGGAATATAAAAAGAACAGTAAAGAAAAGTAAGAAAGATTAAGTAAGGGTACCTTGAAGAGAAGTGAGATACGATCGTCTCCTATTGCTTCACTTCTAGGCACTATCAGGCATGTCAGAGAATTCCTAGCGGAGGTTGCTATGCCTCTGGGACCTTGTTAACATTCATTGGTGCTGATCGCCTGTGTGTGACTTGTGTTGGTTCTTGAAGTTATAATGTTACACTTTATTTTTATTTAGATTCAAGAAGAGTATTTATAGATGATAGAGAAGAAGGATAGAAAGAAAAAGATGTGTGGGTTTTATTTTTTATTATATTTAAATATAATGTAATTTTTTAATATATTTTTTCTTTAGCAAGGGATTTTAGTTTAATGGTTAAGGAAAGCCATGCAGGTTAGAATATTTGGTTACGGTTAAGGTTAGGTTACTTAATAGTTAGGTTGGTTTATTATATACAAAAGAAGTATGGACGAACCTATGGAACGTACATACTTTCAGGAATTTAATTTTAATAAATTATCAGTGTTCTGTGTTATTTGTGAAATCCCTGTTTTTCTCTGGTTCAAGACTTTTTAGCTGTGATAGTGTATGTGTACAATCATACAATCATTCACACGTATTTACAAAGTGTTCAAAATACATTCAAATTATAAAATACTAATAAACTTAACTTAAGATTAATCATTTAAGACATCATTTAATTTCTTAGTAACTAAAAGTTATGATTCGATTTCTGGACTTGCTCATGAGGTATGGAACTGATAAGGGGTAACTGATAAGTGCGTTTTCTTAAATGTTTTCAAATGAATGCAGTCATCTCACACAGTAATAGCTGCAGACTATGCTGTGGTTAAGACGGACTGCTAAAGTTTTTGCAATTTTCCACTCGAAAGGCACTAAACAGTATCACTTTTGGGGTAGTAGTAATAATCCTAAAACCTCATAATTGAGCCGGCAGAGTTCAGGTCCAGAATTAGCAAATCGGCACAGTATTAGAAAATTCTCCCAGGATTGGGACCCTAGAATTACAATATATATGTTAATATTATAATCTAGTTGCCCAAATTAATTTATGATATTAAATTCATTATATTTAGAAAAGATTGTTTTCCTCACCCTTTAATTTGCAGTGAGGGGATTTCTATTTCTTTTTGTGCACTTGGGGAGAAACTAATGATGTCGGGGCAATGCACTGCAACACAAATTTTAAGTCCATTTGAGTTTATCATTTTAATTTTAAGTTTATGCAGCCATTACAAATATTTTAAATAAAAATCAGAATTATGGAAAAAGTGTAACACTCACCTTGAGAGTGATGTTTAGGAACATTCAGACAAATTGGACATTCAATGATACAGTTGTAATTATAATTACTGAGATGTGTATATTATATTGTTAATATATCTGGGGTCTTTATTTTTAAAAAGAAGAATTGGAGAACATTAAAGATAAATGCTGATATTAAAGGTTGAATAATAATTACAGTATAAATGAATAAAACTGATAGAATGAATAGATATAGTATAAGAATAAATAAATTAATAACGTCTGGTTTGAATTCATAATTTACAAAGTGGTAGTTAATCACACTGATACCTACAGTATGTAGTTCCTGGTACTGATCTGGCTTAATATTCAGGGTTGACTGATTGTATTAACAAATAAGTATAAACCAGGGTGTAACGGCCCTTACATGATATATTATATATATATTATATATATATTATAATATATATATATATATATATTATTATATAATCTATATACTATAGACTATACCTACATATATATGATAATATATATATACTATAGAGAGGGAGAGAGAGAGATGAGAGAGAGAGAGAGAAATTTTTAAAAGTTTTTTTCAGATTAATCGTCATCGTCTCGAAATGCTCATAATCGTCTATCGGCAAAATTTCATGAATGTCCATCACTAATATATACTATATATATAGTAGTTATATATATATATAATACTATATTATATAATTTTATCATGATATATAGTATATATATATAGATATATATATATATTATATACGTATATATTATATATACTATATGTAAATATATATATCATATTATATATATATATATAAGATAGTCGTTATAAGAGGATTAAGTGAGTTGGTAGGTATTATACTTATGGTTATGTGTGGGTAGAATAGGAGTTATGTGTGAATGTGTGTTATGAAGCTATATGTGGTATTGTATTTGTATTTGTATGTTGAGTGCGGTTAGCTAAGTGTAGACTTGTTGGGGGAAGAAATGTAGGTTTATGTATATTATATAGTAAAATAGTTATTATTGATGGTCGTAGCGAGGTATGTTCGTAATACTGAGGGATGGTTGTGTTGATTGGATTGATATGTTTTTAATATTGTAGTATAAGTATATACTTATATATATATATAGTTAGCAATACTAATATAACTATAGATGCTTCATTTCCGTTCGCGATAGCAGTCCATTGATCTGCCCCATTCCTTTCTCCTCACTTGTTTTCCCAACATTCCACGTCTACTTTTCCCTTCAAGTAGATTCGTATGTTCGTTTCTGCTTCGCCTGACTCTTGGCATTCTGTTTTACCCCACTAACCATCATAGTGCTGCGATCACTCCCCGATATTGTCCTTTCGCTTCGGTTCTTTCTTCACTGTTGTATATTTTCTATTTCTGCTCACGATATCCCCGACGTCGTCGTTTTTCTCTTCCCATCCAGTCTCATCTGGAGCTTGCTCTTCCCTCCTTTCTCCAATGGAGTTTTGGGTGTTGTAGATTTTTACTATTAGCATCTGTTCTTTGCAGGAGATCTTTCTTTGGATTCCACTCTTTCGTGCGTAAACCGCCCCTCCTCTGTCTGCTGTCTTCATTTTCTTTTCCCCACCCCCTTCCCTTGTCCGGAGCTTTCACTTCTCACCCTTCTCCTTTCTTCTCGATGCTGATGTCACGTTCTTGTATTACCTTGTTGGCTTAACCGCCCCATTTATCTATTGACTGGTACTGTCTCTTATGATTCATCTTCGTGGCGTAATATATATATATATTTATATACTATAATTATATATATATATATATAGATATATAATACTATATATATATTACCTACTATATACTTTATCATATATATACTTTAGTATATATATATATATAGAGTATATAATTTCATCATCATCATCAACTCACCTTCGATCTCCCCAAGACTGATGAGGTCTAAGGTGATATAATTATGCACTGGAAACAGAAACGTAGGAGAAGAAGTATGACACACGGTGAATAAGAAAGCACGACTTACGACCCCCTTATAGCCTTTAGTGAGAACTCCGTCATAGTCAAGAAAATCCAGCCTGTAGAACGCATAGCTTTACGGTACGCGACGGACCTCACTATATGCAGTCTTCGATCAATGGTTGTGTATATTTCCCGTGGCAAGGGTTGGTTATCAACAATATGCCTTTCACACATAAACCACCGATATTCTGCTGTTCAATGGCACCTTTCTTCTGGCATCTGCCAAACTCATTTTTCTCTTCCAGGCATTTCTTTACTGGTCAATTCGTTTTTCTTACGGCTCCAGCCGGTACATTCCAGCCAACTCACTATCATTCATTCTTAACTCAACAACTAGTCATCCAATACTTTGTCCATGCAACATTCGACAAAACTTTCTCTTATTCTCTCTTTACCAATAGATTTGATGATCATCTTACACAAGTCTCTAATAGTTCATTTTTCTCATTTTTAGTCTATTTCACCTAACACTCCTACAGATGTCATCCTGAAACAATTGTTCTTTAGCTCTATAACTTTCAATTCGACATAGTCTGCACTCCTATACATTAGCCAGGTAAACATACCTCATGTAGACTTTGCACACTCAAGACTTAAGTCCCTTTGCGCAAACCAAAGATTTTATTATGACACCTATCCACGTCTCCTGCTCACCATCTCTTCCATATACTTCGCAGTGCATCATCCGTGTCTTTCATCCAACATATATCCTAAATTTTTACTCAGACACTTTTTCCAAGTGCTCACCATCTAACATAATTTCACATCTGGGAATAGCCTCACTGCAACATCAACCATTATTACCTTACTGCTTAAGTCTACGTACGTTTCAAACCCTCGTTTTACACACCCTACAAATCTCTCTACCAATCCCTCAACTTCTTCAATTTCGGCTCACACTAACCAAATGCAGTTTCATATAATATGGAGCGAATTTTCCATACTGTGTTTAAATTCCATCATTTTTAAGCATCATCCTGGCCACCCCCACCTTTAATGTCTTTCATAACCGCAATCCATATATCAATTGAATAACAAAGGAAACCTAACATTATTCCTGCCTACACTAGCGTGCATTAATACTTAATACAATACACTTCGACTCTATGTTATTCTTAACGATGCTTCATCCGTTCTGTCATAGTTATTTGTTGATTGCACTCGAAGTTACCACCACACATAGTATTCACTGACACTGCATAAGAGCTTCCCTAGATTTAATCCATCATGTGAGGTGTTTGTAATTCCATAAAAGCTATTTACAAATTTATTCTTCTTCTCCCATGTTTCAAAGTCATTTGTTTATTCAATGTGAAACTTTGAACCCAACATCCTCTACCCACTTCTAAATTGCAACTTTTTCTTCAACCAATTAAGTTACCTTCCGCGTCACTCATGCACTCTTGTTCGACAAATAACCAGCTTATATATTTCATTACAAAACTTATATACTATTCCCCTATAATACTATCATTACCTTTGCGCAGTTACCTTTATAAGAGTACTAATATTGCTCTCACTCTCAATTTCCTCTCGGAACTGATACCGTCTCTCTAAACGTCATGTTACACACTTCAAACCCAATCAATCACTATCTGCATATATATAAATATATATATATATATTAATATATATACTACTATACTAATATATTAATAATATATATATATTATAGTATATATATATATACTATTATTATAGTATTATATATAATTATATATTTCATATATATATATATATATACTATATATGTTATAGTATACTATATATATATATATATATTATATAGTATATATAATAATATCTATTATAGTACTAGTATACTATATATCTATATATTATATAATACTATATATAGTATATAATATATATTAGTTATATTATATTACTATATTATATATATATATATTATATATATATACTATTTACATTCGTAATGGAGAATTTTATGTTATAACTATTATAAAAAGAAGAGTAAGGAAGCCCACATGGGCAGTATAAGATGTCGCATGTCAAAGCACAACAGAACCATTAGCCAAACAACATGCTCATGCATCTACAAAATATAATATGATATCACTAACTCACTACATATTTAATAACTTTATAAGTACATTGTGCAGATTAACTTAACAACTACTGTACACTAAAAATTCGTTAATGTTGACATGCAAAGTATGAATATATTATCCAAACATCAATATACTATCACGAATTCCTTTCTTATAAATATTGAAATCGTAGTCCACATTCATCAACGCTCATGTGAGCAACATTTAAAATTTAACAAACCTAGTACGAGTGATGTTTGCTCCTCTATATAATATGGACTTCTTTCTAATTTTCTTATTGATGTCCATTGGTTCTGCCGTACATGCTCTACGCTATGTAAGACATTTAGTTGTGTCCGTATATATCAATAGATGATAATTTTTGTTGACTTGTAATCATAGATCGCTCTGAAGAATGCTTTCTAAGAAAATCATTCCTATCTCTCCTGTCAGTCTTCTTATAGGCTTTACAGTAAAACTAGAAAATCATCCTTGTTGATTCCTGGTTTTGCAGCTCTCTCAGCTATCTAGTTTTCTGATTAGAATAAGGTCCCAAACTTTGCAGCAATCTCTTAATATTGCTAACAAGCGTATTTATTAGCCAGTTTACTTATATTCTTGGCACTTTTATAACGACATGCTGCATTTATTATGCTAGCATCTTCATTAGCTTTATACCTTGCTTCTAAACACTGATTAGTTAGCTACTTTTAAATTACTGCTTATAATAAGACCTAAATTTTTTCTTGGGTACACAGACACGAGTCAATTACGAGTTCATGGATGTAGTTAACATTTTAATTGAGGTAACCTAAGGTCAAGGAACCTTATCAGCTTTTTACTTATTAAAATTCATGATTGCCCACTTGCTCTGCTCAAGAAGAAATTTATCAAGATATTTTGAATCTTATACATTCTTCACTATTCCTATGAAGGGTATGTTACTTTGCGTATGCATCCTGCCAATTTAGAAACCCCCCTTGCATTTAGTCCAGTGTAAATATTTCAATATATGTCTGAGGTACAAATAGTGGTTCACCAAGCACATGAACCGTTGTGGGCACAAACATCTTCACTATTTCCATGACTGATTATTTGCCATTCGTAGTTGTACACCATTGTTTCTATTCACCCCACTCTCTTTAATCAACATGTACCACTTCAACCTTACACATAAGCCAGACTGTCATCAGCCTATGTGGGAATCTAATCAAAAGCTTTGCTAAAATCTATTATATTATATTATACTATATATATATCTCTATAATATATATATATCACTAAAATATTATATAATATCATATCTATATATTCATATAAAATCTATAGTTATACTTATATATATAGTATATATGTTATATATATCTATACATTATATTATATATATTATATATACGGTATAATTATTATATATAGAAAATATTAAACTGTATATATATACTAATATATATATATATTATATATATATATACTTATATATTATATATATAATATATATCTAGTATATACTATACTACTATAATATATAATATATATATTATATATATTAATAATATATATAGGTTGAAGGTATAGTCATATATATATTATATTAATATATAATATTATATATATATAATATATATATATATATGACATAATAATATAGTATATATATAGTATATATATATATAATATATATATTATAGTATATATAATATTATATATATATATATATATAATATATTATATTTATATACATATTAATATATATATACTATAATATATATATAATATCTACTACTATATATATCATATATATATATACTATATATATATATTATATTATATATACTTATATATATATTAATATATATATATATATAATTAACTGAGATCTCCTCGGCAACTGAGTCAGTAATGTCATCCATAAATATCTAAAAGGATTTGTCTGACATGACAGTACCTCTTTCTGAACCTATGGCTGGAGTCGTCACAATATTTTGTTTATCTCAAATTTTTCTACATGATTTCAGCTAACTTTTTCCAGAACTTTTCAAGCGCAGTGTGTTCAACACTAGACATATCCAATTAATTTCCAATCGTCTTATTACCTTTTTCTAATAGGCCACAAATCACTATGCTGTTTTTTTCCAGTCATCTGGTAGTACCTAACCAAATGTTTGATTCCAAATGTTTAAAAACCAAATACAGTGCTTTTGAAAAGCTGGTACCACCCTCCTTCAAAATTCACTTATTCCACTAGTTTATCTTCTGAGTATCAACCTCATAATCTGCTATTAATTTCTTCTGACCTCTCTTTGTCCTATATTCATGATTGTGTACCCATGCAAATCATATACATATTATAATGAAATAATAATATCAATACGTTTCTGACATGACAAAAAAAAAAAAAAAAAATATTGGCAAGTTAAATGCCAAAGTACGTTGCTAATGTATTTGCATTTTTCAGGTAACAAAAGGTGCGAAAGTACAGCCGTTACGACTGGCTTTTAGATACTACAGAGGTATCCAAATATGTACTTAAGTACAAGTACTTGTAATTGAACCCAATACTGATATATCATATTATATATAGTAGATATAATATATATATATATATACTATATATATATATATAATATATATATAATTATATATATATATTTATATTACTATATATATATTATCATATTATATATATATATATAATATATATACTATATATAATACTATATATATACTAATTATATATAATATTATATAATATATATATTACGCATTATAATGCCGTATTTATTGTTTTAGTAGGTAATCTTCAAGAAGATTATGGAAACAAAAAACCCAAAGTGTTTAAATCGTGTCCAGAATGCAAAAAGATGATAAAGAACGTTGGAAGCCATCTTCAGTTTGTTCACAAATACAGCTCCAAAGAACGAAGATCAGTAGTTCACAAGACC
>JABUQX010063178.1:0-7500 GCA_015478945.1 Trachelipus rathkii
GGGAATGTTGTATGATTGCTAACTTGTGCATTGTGAGGATATACTCTAGAGATCAACTTTTTGTAATTACATCGATACTGTATCCAATGATATATGCATATATATAGTAATTATATATATTAGGTATATATATATATTATATATATATATATATATATATATTATACCGTATATATATATATATATATATATTATTACATAGTATATATATATATACCTTGCAATTGTGATAATTATCTTGTAGGAAGAGCGATATCTGGGTTAAGAAATCATCTAAACAACGAACACAATATAAACCATTGAGCAAGGACGTGGCAGAAAAGAAAACGAGCGAAAAAGGAAAGGATTTTCAATATCAGCTTTAAGAATGGAGCAGATTATTCGGAAACATGAATGGAAAATACAAAATATGGGATGCAAAAAGAGGAAAACTCAAAGCATGGATATTTAAGTAGCAGAAACGATAGTAATGGGCTATATTCTGTTTGGCTTTCTACGGCTAATGAAAAGAGCGGTCCCTTTATTTCTATACCTCAAAGGAAATACTTTAAAGATTTTAAATCTGAAAAAATATATAACTGCGTTAAAACTAAAGTTTTAAAATCAATAATAACCTCTATGAAACAAGCACCCTAGTTAGCTTTCTCCACCGACGAACGGTCAGATACTTAATCAGAAGTTTCTCTGTTATCCCTGACTAGTCTTGCCGTGGACAGGATTTCAAAAGCCAAAATTTTACGTTTTACCGTGATCTACTAACTAAACATCACAAGTATTAATATCTAAGTGACATCTTTAATGAAATGATAGCATAATGGAACCTATCTCCAGATCAAATCTATGTCATGAGAGATGCTGATGTCAATGCAATAAAAACTCTATTTCATTCTTGAGTAAATAACATAAACTCCGTAAGTCATAAAATGCACTCTACAGTTAGAAATGATGTGACATTCCAAACATCAGTGAGCGTAATTCTTTCAATATGTAGGTCAATTGCAGAACATTTAACTTTTTCTTTTTTTTACAGTTGTCACCACCACCACTTGCGGGAAGAGCCCTATTCAAGAATTCAAGAAGGGGGTGTTAAACACATCAAAAGTATTGCCATCTAATATATTTCTCAGATGAGCACAGACGCACACTTTAAATTGAGAGAAATTAAATTCAGCAGGAAATACAAAAGAATTTCACAGAATAGAGATGGCTGTAAAGAAGGAAGGTCCACAGCGAACATGCCTGGAGTTGCTAATATTAACACAAAACTCATGTGCAGACACATCACCCCTTGTGCTACGAGGGCGTCAAAAAGGAGGTGGTACACGAGTATTCAGTTCCCTCGAGCACTTGCCGCTGCAGTACCTATAGAAAAGAGAGAAAGCTCCAACATCGCGCAGCAAAGATAGAGGGGTCAAGTGAACTTGAAAGAACAGAACAGTTTCTAAGCATTTTGGCCTTTGACTAGACCCTATCGAAAAGCCGGTGAAACCAGAGACACGGGATGTAAGAGGAGTGTTCCATACAAGGGCGGATGAGACCCTTGTAATAGCTAAAGTAATTGAGAAGAGGAAAAAACATCTCGCAGTCTAACAGAACTCCCAGCTTCTTTGATGCCGCCCTAGCAACCATCGTGATGTGAGATTTCCAAGACATTTTTTTTTATTTATGCTAAGGCCAAGGATGTTTATATTGTCAACAGGAGAGACGAGGGAACCGTTAAAAGAGATAGGAAATTTAGAAAGTGTCTAAGAGATAGACAGATTTGTAGATTCTGGGTTTTAAAAGAATTGAATTTTACGATGAGTCGACCCCACCGTGAAATTTTATCCAGGTCAGCGAGAATAAAATTGGAAAGAGTAAGACGAGAAGTAATTATAGAAGTAAAAAGAGAGCAGATTTGAAATGAGTTGAAGAATGCAAGGTCGAGTCATCGGCATATGAATGGATAGAGTTAGAGAGAAGCTGAGAGCAGCTGAGAAGATCATTAATAAAAGTAGGAATAAAGTTGGAGAAAAGACATCTCTGAGGAGCACTACTAATGACAGGGAAGGAAGAAGTCGCCCTATCAACAACAGTCTATATTGAGCAACTTGAAAGAAAGCTAGACATAAAGTAAGCAAAGAGAAGGGGAAACCCAAAGAAATTGAGCTTGGAAAGTAGTGACGCTTGCTATACTCCGTTAAATGCTTTAGATTTGTCAAGCGCCACCACACAAGACTCCCCGTAGTTCCTAAGGGCGGAAAATCATAAATCGGTTAGATAGGAAAGTATTTCACCAGTAGACCTCGATTGCCGAAAGCAATACTGGTGATCGGAAAGAAGGGATTGAGATTCCATATGATCTAAGAAATGAGTGTTGAGAAGGGTTTCAAAGGCCTTAGATAGCATACAAGTTAGAGCCATAGGGTGATAGTTAAAAGAATCAGAACGGCCACTTTTTTTCGGAATAGGTTGAACATATGTGCGCTTGAAACAGTGAGGGAAAGTGCTGGTATTGAGGCATGGAGAATACAGCTGAACTAAGGGGGGTGCCAGCACGGAAGCACAATCCTTCAAAACCCAGGGAGAAATGGCATTCGGGTCACCCGCCTTCCAAACGTTCATAATTTTCAAGAGCCTATGCATCCGATCAAATGTAATTACAGGCAAAGGTATAGGATACCTGAGAGGGGAAGGAGGAGGAAGAGGATTTCCAGAGTCGCCCAGAGTTGATATGGGGGAAAACAGGAGCCCTTTTTATCTTGAGTATTAGCAACAGAACCATCAGAACGAAAACGAGGAGGAAAGGACGTTGTACAGAAGTTGTTAGAGGTCTTTTTAGCATGAGGCCAGAAAGATTTGTTAGTAGATGAACTAAAAAAAATACAATCAGAATTATTGTACCACAACATTCAGTAAGACATGACAGAACTCTGAATATGATGATAAGGATACAAGAACTTAATAAATCTGACTGCTTGTTCGGCCGCCCTGATGATAAAATAAATGTCTTAACATCTTATGACAATTATATTTTAACCAACGTTATCGCTTCACTGCAATCCTTTTAAGATATATCCACAAAAGATCAGCAAAAACTCGTCATTCTTTTCGTAACTACTCTGAAGAGAGTATTAGTATCCTCAGACAATAGTAGTCAAGTAATAAAGAAGAAAAGAGCGATGATATTAAGAGAAATTAGCAAAACGACTTGTATTCCAAAGTTACATTTTTAGACTATAAATACAAAACAAAATTTTTTATTTCTCAGTTTTTCCCGAAGAGGGTTAAAGTCAGCGTCGATCAAAAATGTGACAAATTCAAAAGCTCAAGTCTGTAATAGTTCAAGAAAAATAGGGAACGGCATAAGTTAATTCAAACCAATCCACAAGCATCACCGTCACCGACATCTTGAATACAATTCTTAATTCAAGCATTGCTGATGATAATAATCAGATACCCAAGTAGACATTAAAATCGTCGATCAGTACGTCAAAGTCCAATGCATTTCAAATGGCGAATGTCCACTTGTATGGTGAAGGATGCATGCGGAAATATATCCAGATCTTTTACAGTAAACAAGGACATACCTTGCTTGTCCGCGATGACGTTTGTAAAATGAATGTGTTTTTAGTGGTGCCTGTCTGATCTATGATGATAAATGTAATAGATTAAATGTTGAGGGAGCTGAAAAATTATTGTTTTTTGAAGTATAACCTTCCAATATTTGATTTCAACTATTGATTATAATATCAACTGTATCTCTTTAAATAAATGAAGTGGTTTTAATCTCTTTCAAAGGGCGGAGATTGGGAAAAGAGGATTGTGGGTGAGTCCTTGTTCTACAGCCTTAAACAGAAAATTGAATATATTTTACTCGTCCAGTTTTGACTATTGAGCTCCTACAGCAGATCAAATATTCCGCTTTACCTAGTATAAAAATTGGAACATAACTGGAATATGTGATATTTGAATTCGCATTCGCATTCGCATTCGCCTTCTTGAATATTAAGAAAAATTATTAACATTTATATACACATTCTCGACAATTTGAAAAATATATTCGAATTAGCGAATATTTAAAAAAAAATACTCGCATAATATTTTTCATTCAAGAGTATTGGAAAATAGACATTCTGTCCATTTCTGATTATATAGCTATATACCAGTAGATATTATATATATAAATATGTTATATAAGTCACAGTATTATATAAAATACTCTACTAATTATATATATTATATATTATATACTATATATATATATATATATATATATATAAGCATCCTCGTTACGGCGACTTAGTAATTGTTTTAGCTACTCGCGGGCATGAGGCTCGTCTCCTCTCTCCATTTTCTCTTCTTCTATCTTACTCTCTCTCTCGCTCTCTCTCTCTGTTTTTTCACTTCTCCTCTCACTCTATCTCTCTCGATCTCTAGTACACGTCCTCCAGTCGAATCTCTCTCTATCAACAAAAGCTCTTTCGCAGTCCCTATCCTCTCGTCTACAACTCATCTCGTCTCTATCATCTACTCTCTCTCTCCTCTCTTGCCCAGATTCTTTTGAGCGCCGCCCCTCAATACTATCTGCCAATCCGTCGTGGTGGGTGTCATGCTTCTCCAGACATTTTTTGTGCTTATTCTCTCTCTCTTATAATATATATAATGATATAACTATATATATATAGTTGATTATAGCCAAAGGATGTTTCATATATATTATGTCATAAAAGTAAGTTAGATTCTATATATAGATAGTAAATAAATGATCAGTAATATTTCATATATATATATACTGATAAATAATACAATAATATATAGGATATAAATATATATATATATATATTAGGTATTTAAGTATAGTATATATAATATATTATAAATACTATAGTATATGAGTAATATGTATATAATACTTAAGAAGAGGTATAGAGAAGATATTTAGACCAAGTGTAAAGTGATAATGAAGTTCGGTGTGTAAGCAAGTGCGGGTGCGGAGGTTGTGGGGATAGTTAGGCTGTGTGTATGTTGCATAGCCAAAGGAGAGAGGAGTAGACAGAAAGTCAATTTAATTTTTATAAATTAGTATTCTATTTGCAATTAAAAGAAAAAACTGCTGTTTACATTTAGCATGAAAAACAATTTTGTAAGAAATTAATTTGTTTATTGTTTTAATTTGTTTAAATATAGTTTATACTTAAGGGAACACACTTTTCATGAAATTAGTTTATTTTACTAAATGCTCCCTCTTTCTCATATTTTTTAATATTTAAATTTCCTGAAAAAAGAAGTATTGTTATTTTTTAATTTCTTTTTTTTTTTCTTCTTAATATGTTATCCGTTTAGCAGTGTATAAATGTTCACATTGTGTATAATAAAAAGGATATTAAAGCTAGGAAATGATGCTCTCACTAATTGCTTTTAGAATCTCTGAACAATTTATTATTACGGCCGATGCTAAGCCTCGATCAAAGGCCTTGGTCGATATGAACCGAAGCATTTAATACATGGTTCAAAAAGAAGGGTGATAAAAAATTCAAAACATTTTCCCCTTATATTTTAATATATAATATAATATATACATGTAAATTCACTGAGTAATATATAGCTTTATAAATATATATGAGAGTGGAGTAGCACGTGGATGTAACTCGTGTATGAGTGAGATGAGGAATGCTCTCCTCGATTACCTCAGCTACATAGGTAAGTAGTGAATTATGTGAGTGAGGTGGAACAGATATATAATATATATTATATCTTATATATATATATTATGAGTATCTGCGATAGTAGTGTGAATAAGTAGATCGCACGTCGAGACGTCTCGCCGGCTGGTATGTGAGCTTATACTCACACTACACTCTCTATATCACTGTTATGTCGCTCACTCGAGCGTGTTGAATCAGTGAAGTGAATAGGCCATTAAAGTATGCAATAAATATATATATATATAATATAGTCATATACTATCATATATAATATATATAGTCATATTTGGGTTATTATATATAGGATATATATAATAATAATATATTATTGAGAGAGTGAGAGAGCTTATATCGTCACTTATATAGACGGGTGAGTGAGAGTGTCTATATAGAGCGTATTCTCTACAAGACTCATAGTATCTTATATATTGTGAGGTGGAGGCTAACATTATTAAATTATATAATGTATATATATATATATATATATAGTATATATATAGTAACATAATATATAGAGTACTATATATATATATATTATATATATTATCAAGAATCGGCGACTCCAGTAACTTTTTTACTACTCGTGCTCCTCTCTCTCTCTCGTCTCTCCTCTACTCTCTCTCTCTCACTCTATCTATTACCCACTCTCTCTCTCTCTCTTCTCCTCTCTCTCTCCATCGTTGCCCTCTCTCGATATCTGTCTATACTCTCTCTCTCTCTCTCTCCTCTATATAATATATAATAAAATACATATATATATATATAATATATATATAATAAATATATATAATATATAAGATACTTGTATACTAAAATATATATATATAATATTATTATCATATATATATTTTGAGTTCCCCTATTAAATATTTTTCAATGTAAATGTTTTCTATTGTAGACTTCACGTTAACTTTTTATAATATTTTCCAAATTATTTTATTTTTCTAAATACAAAGCAATTAAAGTATGTTTTTAGTAATATTTAATTATAGTAATTTATGTGTTTTATTAAATTTTTTTTGTTATAAAATACTTCATTTATTATGTCTAGGTATTAGTAAAAAAAAATCAATTTAATAAACTAAAAAGTAATTTATAAAAAAAAATTAATACTATAAATTCTAACATATACCATATCGCCTTTTCCTTTGGGCACGGATTAGTCCTATTTTTAATGTGTTCAAAAGGCATTATTTGATAGCGGCTATTCTTAACCCTTTTTCGTTTACAATTTTGCCATAAATTCCTTTTCAATATTTATTGATGCAATAATTTCATTTATTGACGCAACTTTCGCCCAAAAAAAATATCGAAAAGGATGTAAAATCGCGAAAGACCCATTGTGAAATTTGGGCAAATTAAGAATCGTAAATCTGATATGTCAACTCGTGCTGAGAACAAGTAGCAGCACGAGGGCAGGAGTCGCCTCTGATATAATATATTATATATATCGTAGTAATATATACTATATATATTATATATAGGTATATCATACTTATATAATATTATATATATATTATATACATATATTTTATTATATATTAGCTTGTATAATTATATATATACTATATACTAT
Source organism: Trachelipus rathkii (assembly GCA_015478945.1). Lineage (NCBI taxonomy): Eukaryota > Metazoa > Arthropoda > Malacostraca > Isopoda > Trachelipodidae > Trachelipus > Trachelipus rathkii. The sequence continues at coordinate 7,264 of JABUQX010063178.1, forward strand.
CATATAATATATAGTACTATATGATATATATATAGTTAATAATAATATATATAATATATATATATATAATATACTAACATATTTATATATAACCATTATATATCTATAATAAATCAAATATAATATAACTTATTTATAAATTGGAAATGATATATATATACTATGAAAATATATATATATATATATATACTATATATTATATAATGAACATAATAGATATAGATCATATATATATAT
>JABUQX010063178.1:17500-19139 GCA_015478945.1 Trachelipus rathkii
TTTATATATTTTATATATATAGTTATATATATTTATATACTATATACTGGTATATAATATCAATAAACTAGTCCCACACAGTATATAATAGATATATATCATATACTATATATATGCGAATTATATATATATGATACTACTTAGTTATATATATATATATATTGATATAGTAGTATATATATATATATTGATATACCTATTAGTATAGTATATGTAGTACGTTCGTATATATATATGGTCTATATAGTAGTATATATAGATATAGTATATATATAATATTTATAGGTATATATATATAACTATATATATATGAGTGTAGATTGGTTATATCATATATAATATATTACTATATATGTATATATATTTAATATATTATATTATATATGATTTATATATATATATAATATATATTGATATATAACTATATTATAGGGTAGAATATATATATATAGCTATATTATTATTATGATATATATTTATATATATATTTATATATATTAGTATATTATGATATATATATATATTAGTATATATATATATATATATATATATATATCTACGTATAGTCATAATATTATATTATAGTATATATATAGTAGTTATATAGTATATATATATCATATAGTATAATATTTATATTTCTTTGATATATAAATGTTAAAATACCCTAATGACATATATATATATATAGTATATATATATATATAGTATTATATATATATATATATATATGGGTTGTCATATTTGTCACATTTAAAACACCCCTAATTTTACTTCTTTACTTGCGTTCATTTAAAATCGATAATTTTGCTTTTTTATGTTTTTTCGATAAGTTGACGAGATATTTTCCAAAAATTGCTGCAGCCGAGGTCATGATATAATTTTTCTTTTCTGTAATTGTAAATTAAATTTTAATCTAAAATTTTTGTTTATCTTTGTTTTTTATTTATTTTTTATTTTTTCACTCAACTAAGCGAGAGACCCAGGTTCGTCAGTGGTCGGTCGTCTGAGTGAGAGTTATTCCTTTCTTGGCTCCGTCTTGCTCAGACTTAAAAATTGAGCACACACTCTCCTAGATTAGGGCTCTGCCCGTGAGCGGTGGTGATAACTGTAAAAAAAAATAAAAATAAAATATTATTTAAGTGCAGTCTCTATATAGAATAAGATTTCTAATACATATTTTGAATATATACAATACATAGGTTCTAAAAGTATATTTAAAATTGGTTTTACTTTTTTTATTTTCTCAGAGTAAGACCATTCTTAATTTCGTGAGGATTTTGGAGTGTTTTATGTATATGTGAATCAAAAATATAAATTATATGTCGAATTTCAAAATAATATATTATTTCTTTTCCTTGTTAGAAAACTTGATAAATAATATAGTTTTTTTAGTTTAACTTCTATTCTAAGTTCTATTAAAATTATTTTGGCCAGCATTACATTTTAAACTTTAAAATAATAACTTCTGTTAAACATACTTTAATAAAGAATATAAAGTTAATAATTTCTGATTAGTATATTAAATACTTAAATTCTATCCAGACAGCATTATAAATTTGTATAAAATTTGAAACAAATTTCCAAAGACAAATATGGAAGCTTGTTATAAGCTTGCGTTAGATAGGTACGTTGTGAT
>JABUQX010063179.1:0-22500 GCA_015478945.1 Trachelipus rathkii
TAGACAACATTAATTTAAGTACCATCCAATAGACGAATTATAATTCCTTATCCTTCTGCAATTGTCCTAATTAATGACCATGTTAGCTTCGTTAGGGAAGGGAAGCATCTAGTGATAGAATTATTGATTTTGGACTTTTGAATTTAGTGGAATTATGTTAATTATGTACTTGGGCTGCCTGTAATGAAAAAGACATTAGATGGGTAGAAAATGTATTGAAAGAATTAATATCAAGAACATAAGATTTCCATTAGTCAAATATATTTACCCAAGATTCACAAGTTCTCGTTAGAGGGTAAACGATAATACCCAGTTCAACAATTTTCACACAGAATCAAGATTGACCGCTTGGTAACAGTACTCCCATAAATTTAGACAATGCATTAATACATTACATAACCTCCTTAATGTGCCACAAACCTATTTCGCATATAGGCAATCTTCTTCTCAAGAGTTGGATTATATTTCTATATATTAGCTTAACTTTGGATAATATCTCTTTCTTACTGATAATTTCCTTTTCATGCATTTATTTTGAATTGTAATTGTTTATAAATTACTAATTACAGAATTAAAGATTCTTTTGACTTTTAATTTTCTGAGAACGCAAAAGAGAATTTATTCAAGCTCTTAATTTACTGAAGATTTGAATTAAAGAAATGAATTGTTGATACTTTAAAAACGTACAATTCAATAATATCAAATTTTTTGCTTCATAGATCCATTTATGCTCAAGTTTCGTTTATACACTTCAACATTTTGTTTAAATATACTTATTCATTTAATACGTCTATTTAATTGTTTAGACTATCGCACATTTCTTTCGATAATTTGTAAACGGACTGTCCGATAAGGCATGCTAGACTCATGATTGGCTTAATAAATAGGTAATTTATTTGATTAATACTTAGCAATTTGCGATTGCTACTATTTCATTGAAAATATAAATAGGAAATTTTCAGATTTTTAAATTATTTTTTTTTCAGATAATCCTTAGTTTGATATACATTTCAGGAAAGGAATTGAAAGACGTAAGAGAATGGTAGAGATGGAATATGTTAGTAGAGGAGATAAATCTAATTAGAGGGTTATTAGTAGAGAATTAAGAGTTGAGGAGGATAGAGAGGGTTTATTGGAGAAAACAGATTTTATTATAGAAGGGTTGGATAATAGTGAATGTTTGTTTTGGGTACCGAGACGCTGACTAAGTAACAGTAGTCTATAAATATTATAGAACTCCTAAGTAGTGTTCATGAGGCGCGAAATTAAATTAGATTAGAAGTTTTTTCTTTAAAATTAAAATATATATATATCATTCTTTGAAATATATTATAGTAGGAGATATTTTATAATCATTTATATAATAGATACCCAACGATGTATATTCGTTTTTCTTTAATAATTCTTTTTATATTAAAAAATATAAATTAAATATAAAGAAACAGATTAAATATCAGTGAGATAGACAAAGACGTTTCTCACATAGGATTTTTTCTTAACATCATTATTTGGATTAAAGTAATGAATAAAATTATTTATATATTTATAAATAATAACTTTTAAATAATAATATATATATAACATAATTATATATAATAAATACATATATAATAATAAATATATAATTAAATATTTCATTTTAATATGATATAGATAAAATATTGTAAAAATTATTACATAAATTATTTGTAAATATTTTATTGTTATTTAAAATAAAGATGTTTGATCATCTAATGAAATATATATTTGTTAATTATCTTTGAAATATATATTATATTTGTAATTAATTATTATATTGGCATTAATTTCATTTTTTTTTTATTATTTTTTAATAAGTACTAATTTTAATTGTATTATTGGAGTTTTGATGTAATTTTATTTTAAATGATTTTTCTGTATTCATGAATATAATTTATATTGATATAATTCTTTGGAATATATTACATTAATTACTAATTAACTAATTAATAAATATTAACTAGATACTATTATATTATATTTAGTAAACTCATTATTTTAAAAGAACATTTAATTTATAATGAGTTTTTTCCATTGTTTTATACAGGTTTTTTTTGGAGCCTAGTTTTTTTAGAATGCTATATATAAAAATCTTTACGATTGTGTTAGTTACTTATAAATTCCTCTCAAATTATGTGGCCAATTGGGGGAAAGAATGAATATCGATATATTAAGAGCGGCCACACATAAATATTATATAAATATAATATTATATATTATAAGTGATTATATATATTTAACAATAGAATATTATATATCTATCGTACATATATATATATATAATATATAACTATAGTTTAGCTATAAACATCATATATAATACTTAATATATTAGTATATAATATACCTATTCTAAGTAGTACATATATATATTATAGTATAGTTATTACTATATATATACTACTATATCATTAATTATATGAACAAATTATATATAATAATATTAATAATATAAACTTTATAATATATTTAAAAATATATATATCAATTAGTAGTATATATATATATAATAATATCATATATATAATATAGTTTATTACATAGTATTATTATATTATTTACTAATACCGATATATTAGTATGTATACTTGTACTATATTATATTATCTCAGTACTTATCAAAATGAATATTATAATATCTACATAGATATATATTATACTAGTATGAACTCCCACTATAACATCTATGCACACTATATATATATAATATAACTTACCTATCTATTATTTTACATATTCCATAATATGGTATAGAAGTATATAGTAATATACGGTATGACTCTTATAATTACCACCGATATATATTAACTATATTATTAACTTTCACTACTACTCATATATATAATAATTACTAATAGTGTATATAATATTCACTAGATATAGGTACTACAATTTATACTAATACCTATTCAGATACACAATCTGTTATATATTAAACACTTATATATGTATATTATATAGATATCTACTTAATTAATATAATATTATATATATTCTATAGAGTGATTATAAATTACTTCATTTATTTTAGTAAATGTTTATTTTTATATAACTAGATTAATAAGAAGAATTCGATAGATATCAGTGACAGGTAATCTAAGTGTTATATATAATATATAAAATATTTAATATATATAATATACTATTTAATAATATAGAATAATATATACCTATTTATATTAATATATAAATATCTATATAATATTAAACCGTATACCTAATAATAAAGTATAATTCTAGCATATTAAGAATTAGATTACTTAATATTTAAATCTAAGAAAAAATGCATAACTGACTGTCCCACAATATATATATAATTATATAAAAAAATTATAATTTGTGCTTCAAAGATATTCTACGTGTTATGGATGATTATGATATGCACAAATTTAAAACCTTAAAAAAGGAAAAGAAAACGAATCTGCAAAAATTATATAATAACTATATAATATATATATATACTAACAAAAAAATATATATAAATTAGTGGATATATAATATATATGAATAATTATTTAATTTGATAATGATATATTTTAATATATACTACTACTTCCTTGAGAAAAATATGAGAAAAATACATAATCATTCTATAAGAGTTTGACGTTTCGTATTCATGTTAAAATTTCAATGAAAAATGGATGACAAATAAAGCTTATTATAATAACTTTGCAAACTACTACATAGTATAGAATATAAATATAATTAAATACTATATGAGAATGAAAATTCTAGGTGCTGAAGAGTGGATAGGAGGAAAAGTGGCGATAAAAGCTTATTAATAAAAAGCTGAAAGGAATTTGACTGGAGTAATTTGGATCGAATCGATAAAGTAAAGGAAAGTAGCATATGGAGAGAAAGGAAGAAAAAGAAAAAGAAAACAGATAAGCATTTGAAGTGGGCAAAGTGAGAATTATGGATATTTAATGTGTATATGATATATAGTATTTTTTTATGTATACAGATATAATAATTTTAATTTCTTCGGTCAGTAGAAGCATGTTGGAGAATAGAAGTTTCCGAATGGATATAAAGATGTTTTTAAGTAAGATAGGAATGATCTGGATGTTGCTCAATTATCTGTTGAAATAGTATAAAGAAGATTAGTAACGAAAGGAATGCCCATGTTTTGCTTGAAGGCTCGCATCGTAAAGCATGTCGGCTGATGTTTGCCACATAGTCGACATTACAGTCGGAGCAATTGTATTTGTAAACGACGCAAGACGAAACAAATGAGAATATTTCTTTAATCATAAAAAGCTCCGATTGGTGATTTTTTATTTATAAATAGAGATAAGTAATAATTATCATTTTAGAAAGTGTTTTAGTAGGCATAATCTAATTTGGAGGTGAAGATATTGGAAGAGGTCCATATAATATAACTAATAATAATATATATATAATAAAATAATATATAAATAACATATATAATAATATCATAATATAATAATATCTATAATATAATAAATAATATAATAATTCTTTATATTATAACTATTATATATATTAATATAAATAAATATTATAAATATATATATATATTAATATTATATTATATATCTATTATAATAGTATATTATATATAATAAAAAAATACTATATATATAATATTATTATATATATTATATATATTATATAATATATAAAAAATAATATAACATATATATATATTATATTACTATTAATATTATATTAAAATAATAATATATATAATTTATATACATATATATATTATGCTTATAATGATATATTATTTAATATATATATCTAATATATACAATATTATATATTAATAATATTATTATATATTATAAGATATACTGTAATTATATATTACTTAAATATATGCATTTGTTTATGAGAATCTCTATGACTCACATAACAATCCTTCTTATTTAGGATAGATAATTGATTGAGATTATTTTTTATATTCTTTTTAAATTAACTATTAGATATAAAATCAAGTATAGCAATATAAATATATTTAACTCTCAGCATTTGATACACTTTAATATTAAGAAAGTAATCGATTTTCCAATGATTATATACCGTATCTTCAATTCTTTTTTCGTCTAGTAACACCTCCTAATATTACCTTCTTGAACTCTGGGGGAAAGTTTTAATTTTTAAAAGCTTTTTCTCTCTATTCAATGCTGTTGATTAAGTAATTCTTGCCGTCCGTGGGCACTCGCCCAGCTTTGCCGCATTGACTATTTACCTAAGCATATATATATATTATTTTATATTATATTCTTTATTCTATCTTTCTTAGTCTATTATCTTCTATATATTATATATTTATATATATATATATAAGTATATATTATATATATTATATATATTATAAGTATATATATATATAATATTAATTAAATATTATATATATATATTAACTATATATATAAATATAATATATTTAATATATATATCTATATAATTATTTAATTATATATATACTATTATATATCATATATATATATATTATATTATATTATTATTATCTTATAAATATATATACTACTATAATATATATATACTTATATATAGATAATATATTATATAATATTACTACATATAGTTATATCTATAAAGAGGGCATCTGGGAACAAGCTTGTTGTTGCAGGTTATTATTAGCGGTTTCTTTATATATCAGTAAATTATATACAATATATACTTATACTACTATAATATTATCCTACATTACTATACTACCCTATATATATCCTATCTATATTATCTATAACTATATATTTATAATATATATATTGGGGTATAACTTTACTTTCTTTGCTGCTTTACCTAGATATTAGTTTTACAATAATTCGATTTTGACTATATGTTGTATCGAATATACTCAAGATTCGCGAGATTAATTTATTTCATAGCTACACACCCTACACACACACATACACCATTCAAATATATATTATATATATATATATAGTATTATATAGTATAATATTTAAATATATGTATATATAGTATTAGTATATATATATATATATATGATATGATAATTAACTAGTAATATTATTATAGATATTTATATAATAATTTAATAATATTCTCTTAATAATATATAATATATACTATTATTATATATTATGTATATATTGTTATTTACTCTAGTATATTTATATATAGTATGGTATTTATGATTATATATATTTATTGATAGTATATTATATAAAGATGCTTTATATAATTGCAGTTAAAATAATTTATTAGAGAACGATAGGTCTTTATTATAGATTTAACATAAAGTTTCGCTCATTTGTTTATTTGGGACATTATTTAATGAGGTAGTATATGTTAGGAGCTTTCTTGTATTTTGTGTGATAGAAGTTGCATTCTGAATCTCTGAATTTTTATTTTATCTGCATATTAAGGTGATAGTGAAGAAGTAGATTGTACTATTTAGCCAGTAGCTGGGTCAACATTTTAGTATTTGAACTATTGATAATTTAAGGGTGTTATAGAAAGTGTCAATCACCAATGTAGATAGATGCACCGGGTTTAAACCAAAATAAGGAAAAGTTGTTGTGATTTTGTTATATAAGGGACTAGTAAAGCACATTGTTTGGTTCGAACGATTATCCCAAGAAGCGAATTTCTGCTCTTTTCTCGCATATTATTACTTCCTTTTTGTATACTCAATATTATAAATTAGGATAACTGTTTACTAAAAATTTGATCGCTTTTATTATCCGTGGATTCAGTTTTGTACATAAACGAAAAGTTTCAGGGTAGTAACCTATTTAGATGCAGTGAACGACCAGTTATCTTGATTTCGCGCTCTTCAACTTTTTTGCCAGAAACCACTGCGATATTACTATATCTACCTTTTTTGTTATAGCACTATAATGGTAGTGTAAAACGTGATAAATCTGTTTGCGTTAGGAAAAGTGGATAATATAAATATTAAATAAAACTATTAAAAAAAATAATATATCGCACGTTGAGAATATATTCTCTTTGTGGTGGGCAAGATATCTGAGGGGCTGAGACTTAGTAATGATGTAAAGAGAGAGTAGTTAGATGTATGTAAAGATGTGTAGGCATGAGAGAGGAGTGGTAAGGGAGTGGGACGTGAATGAGGCGCACGGGGACGCACGCGAGGGGAGGAGAGCCGTTTTACGCACGCATACACGATAGAGGAGAGGGAGCGGAGAGAGAGACGGCGCACCAGTAGAGAGAGTGATTGGAAAGTATTAGAAGAGCACACGAGATGTTAGAGAGAGGCACTAGCATAGCAGGCGCGCGAGGAAGAAGAAGTAGTCTCTATTGCAATAGATATCCGACGGAGAATCCGGAGAGAGCAGACGCCGATCATGCCAAATATTGAGGTAGCTGAGGTATACCCTTAGGGGATAATTCATTTAAGAATATAATAAAAAAAAAAACATAATATATAAGTAGAAAGTCTCTATTATTAATTATGAGTTCGAAGTAGAAACGTATAAAAAGTCTAGGAGGGTGAGAAAAAATATGTACAAAACTCTACTATTATTAACTTATATTATTATTATACAAAATTTTTATTTTTTTGTTTTTTTTTTTCCTTTTTAATTATTTTTATTTTTTTTTTTTTTTACTATTTTCTAATTGTTATAAGTTGGAAGATAGTGATTAAGAAAACATTAATTCTTATTTAGTTAGGCGTAGCTTGTTTGTAATAGTTTATTTTAGATAATGGTATTGTGGCTCTTTACTTTAAGAGGGTATTATCATTAAATAATATATAATTATAATATTTATAATTATATAATATTAATTTATATATAGATATTTATTAAAATAAAATTTTTAAAATTAATTTATTAAATCAAAAATTTAAAACTAATATTATTATATTATATATTTATAATAATATATATATTAATATTATAATATATATATTATATTATATAATATTATTAATTATATATATTAATATATATTATATTATATATAATTTTAATATTATATATAATATATATATAATATATAAATATATATATCGATATTCGATAGAGTATCGGTATCTGATGATAACTTATTTCGATTATAATCTGTAATCAGATAGGTTCGAAAAGTAAATTTAGATATTTACATATATATATATACTTTATATAATTTTTAATTATATATTATATCAATATCTATATATATATTATTTATATATTATATATATTTATATTATATATATATATATATTTATTTATTTATATATATATAATAATTATATCTATGTATATATAATATATTATATATATATATATATATATTATATAATTATATAATATAATATATATATATTATATATTATATATTATATTAATTATATTTTAATATAATATTATATTATATATTATATATATATATATATTAATATATTATATATTAAATATATATTTTAATATAAATTAATATTATATAATATATATATATATATATATAATATATATATATATTATTATATATATATTTATATATATTATATATATATAAGCGTTTCTATATATCATTATATATATATATAATATATATATATATATATATATATATATATATTATAATATTAATATATATATATTTTATAATTATTATTATATCATATTATATTATATATTTATATATTAATATATATAAAATAATTTTATAATGCTCATTATTTTTCGGGGGATATCAGGTACTGTTTATTTAATGGCTAGATTTATGACATATGAAATCGCTACTTGTACTATACTAAATAAACATTACCCAAGTTTAACTTGTAAACTGGTAAACATAAAGATTACTTCTTTTTCTATTTTGGCTAACTGCAATTTATTATATACTCATTCCCAACAGAGAACTCAGACTATCTATCTTTATAAATAATTCATATAATTTATCGTATCTATCAATCATTTTCACACAGAAACTCTTGACAATGTGACTCTCTATAGTTATATGATAATAAGACTAATACTATAATATATTATATAGCCTATACTCTATATATAATATATTATATATCTCTCTCTCTCTTTGCGATATTACTCACTATATATATATACTTATAAATTATTAAAATCATTAGATTTTGGCAGTTGAATTAATGGTATTACATATGTACGTTCATAGTGACTAGTCAATAGTATTAACCAAACCCATCTTTTTTTTTTTTAATAATGCTTATTTATTATTATATCACTTCTATACTAATACGATATATCCATTATGAATTACCTCAATGAGGTGTCTGTAGTATACCTCATATCTACTTTACTCTTATTGAACACATAAATATCTACTATACTTTTTACTTAATTACCTATAGTGGTGTAACTCAATCGACGATTATGTTATCATTTTATATATACTATTACAAGACTCCTAATACAATAGATAATATTTACACTGTGTTCAGGTGAGGGCTGCGCGTGTCCAAGTTTTGTTATACATTCTAATGCATATAACTCAATAAAATACACTACCTGATATATGGTCTCCGGAATTATTCGAGCTCTCTACTGTGATATAGTCGTTCTTTGTAAGGTTATATACTTAAAGGCCGGATGTTAATGGCTCATTTTCTCCTGTTTAGTTGTGGATACACTTGTGGATGAAGATTTCCTGCTAATTATGAGATCTTATTGGATCTTCACGGTATACTGTCTGACACTAGTCGCTTGACAGATTAACATACAGGAGCAATTTGAAGAGATTCGTTGTGTACCAATTCTGGCCTTTGTAAACGTCAACATTAATTTATTAAATAATTAAAAATTAATAAGAAAAAAAAAATATATATAAATATAACATGAGTGAGGTGCAAATTTTTTTATCATATAGTCTTTGGATATGACTTTGTCTAGTTTTAGATTAGATTCGCATGGTGTCTTCGCCATATGAGATATATATACCAGTTTTACCTCTAAAAATAATTCGTAAGAAAATATTGTTATTTTATAGTATCGTGAAATTTTTTTTTTTTTTTTATTTCCAGTCACAGTAGAGTATTTGATTGTTTTTTCTAATTATTATATAACACGCACATCCATATGTATTACTATCTTTCAAGTTATTATTTTTTGATTTTATTTTATCTCATCTATTAATTTCTTATTTTGATTTTATTTTTATTATTATTTATTCTAAATTATTATTTATTATTATTATATATTAATTATTATTATTTTTGGTCATCTCATTGAATTTGAATTATTATTATATATTTTATTTTTCTATATGAAATTTATTGTTTTAAATCTTTGCCTAGGAAATTTATTCTTTTAAATATTTATCATTTTTTTAAAAAAAAATTTTTTATTTAAACAACGTCTCTAATATATTCTTCTTAAAATTTTATTTTTTCTATTATCATTATTTTTTATTTCTTTATAATCTATTTTTTCATAAACCTTTCTATAATGTCTACTTAATATAATCTGGTATCTATTATTCTATATATTACTTTATAAATTTTAAACTTATCGTACACTATATTATTTATTATTATTATTATCTAGTTATTATTCATATCTTTAAATATAATTATTGAATTTATTATTTTAGTTACTTATTATTCATTTATGTATTGTATTTGTACTTATATATATTTATATATTATGTATATTTTTTATGTATTTTTGTGTATTTTCTATTATTAATATTTTATTATCTCTGTTATATTCGGAACGTTAATTATTTATTCAATAATACTATTGTATTATTCTTCGATCCATTATTCATTATTATTTTATTTATCTATTCTATATATATATATATTTATCTATTATTATTATTTAGTGTATTGATTAGACATAGTACTATAAGTATCAGTCTGTATTTACAATATTTTAGCTACTCACAATTTTAATTTATATGATTATTTTCTATTATATAGGAAATTAATTTTAAAACTACATACATTTGGTTGGGTTTTTCATATTTTAGTAATACAACGATTCCATATTAACACTACCACTCTCAGTTACAGTGACGGTGGAGGAGTGGTGCTTCTAGTCTCGCGTTGAACTAGCATGTTATTACACCAAACCATTATTTAGGAAAAGCGAACCACAATCTACCTCTTATGGACACGATAATGAGAATCAGTTGTGCTTAATCTTTGGTCTACGCTCAATTTAAAGCATAGTAACTTGTTATATCTTTCGAATCATACTTGTTTCTATCTATAATTAACATCATTATCACTATTACTATATCACTTAATATTCTACTTTCATAGCACTATATGTGAACTTCTACACTATTCTATAATATATTATTATATATATATATATATTATAATAATATATATAATTATATATATGATATTAATTATATATATATATATAATATCTATATATTCATATATAATATATAGTTATTATTAAAAATATCCCAAATTTTTTGTTAGTTTTTTCATTTAATGATATATAAAAATATTTTAAATTTTTCACATAGTTTTATATGTTTCTTTATTATTATTATTTTAGAGCAATTATTTTTTTTACCTTAATAATACAATTGAGGCGGCGTTTGAAATAGTATTAGTGTAGCATATTTAGGTAGTGGTGTATAAAAATGGGAGGCTTCTGATTTTCACTTGCGCTCGAAGGATAATGCAGTTTAGTACCCATAAGTTGTTTCAAATAATTTCAAAGTTAAGAGTTTAAGCATATGTTATGGAAATATTATATATTATTTATCAAATTGTGTGAATTATTATTTGATAAAGGCGTTTTTGTAACTCATTTATTTAAGATAACAAAATAAGATATAAAAGATTAGCACATAGGATCACTATATATTTTAAGCTCTACCATATTTAAAATCAATTATATTATATTAAAATTTATAATGGGATAACATATACTGGAAATTAAGCAAATAACGGGTCTATTCAAATTACATATAATTCAGTATTGATAGAGAGAAATTTTTGTCGTTCGATCAGTATGCGTTCTTCAATATTTTGCATAGTGAGCAGTTGCAACTTCATATCACAGTTTACATATAAAAATATTGGCATACTTACGTAAGTTCTTTATTATTTCATACTTATATAAATCATTATATAAATATATATAGGTAGGTGAGCCATGGCTCCAGTAACATTATATATAACCTATGATAATTCTGTAAATATCAGATATATGAATAATATAATATTTACGATAGAATCCACTGAACTAGTAAAAACTTTTTCGGTTCTAGTAGCTGGAATACCGGACGAAGAAATTTGATAAATAAATATATAGTAATTATTTAATTACCACTTTAATCTTCTATCTTATATGTATATTCTCTCTCTCTCTATCATATCTATCTATCTATTCTATCTATCTCTACTCTCTTTCTATATATATATTATAATATATTATAATATAGTTAAATTATTAATATATTTATTATAATGCAACTATACTATTATATTTTATTATTTATATTTATTATATATATATATATATTATAATTAATTAATTATATATAATTTATTATTAAATAATTATATATATTTATTTATATTATATATATATTATTATAATATATAATATTAATAATATTTATATATTTACTAATAATTTTACTTACTTAAACCATATATTTATTTTTTAATAAACATATGTAATCTAAAAGTTTTCTTAATATAATTTAATAATTTAAATATATATAATATATTTATTATATATAAATAATTAATATTTATATTATTATATTCACTATTTATATATACTATATAATATAAAATTTATAGGTTTTTATCCCTATCATACGCTTGTCGCGCCTCCTGGTATTTCGATGACTCTGCACCTAGAGTTTGAAACACTCTTCTGAGACATGATAGTTAATTAGGTTCATAATTATTGATTATGGTTTTTCATTCGCTATTTATTCTTGTTGTGATATTATTTAATTTGCTAGAGCAACTAACTAAAGAGTCTAGTTTGAAAGTCACTTAAGTAATAATGCGTAAGGATAATTATATATATATATTATATAATAATATTATTATTTAATATTTATATATATATTATTTATATATTAAAAAAATTTATTATTAATATATTTATCTATATATTATTATATATTATTTATTATATTATATTATAATTATTATAAATATATAATTATATATATTACTTATTATATATATATTATATCTAATTATATATTATATTTTATTTAGTATAATACGCTTATATATATATGTATAATATATTATATATATTTAATATTATTTTGGTAGTATAGTGTAATTATTACTTATTACTTTTCGCTATATATTTAGTAGTGGGCATATATACTACTTAGGGTTATACTTCGAGTATATAATAATTTATATACAATAGTCTTTATATTATATATATATTAAAATATTAATTTATTATTTATGTTAAGTATGTTATAATTTTATGTTTTAAAATATGTTGTGGGTGATAATAATCAATAATTACTGTTATAAACAACTAAATCATATATAGTTTATTATACGTATTCGCCTTAGTGTTTATATAATTATGTGCCATTTTATTATTTATTATTATTTAGCTCTTTCTTCTCGTGTGTGTCTGGAAGTGTAGGTTAGTTTAGTTTTTTCGTCTTATACTATTATTCAGTCATTAGTTACAATTATTATATTGGTGTTATATAGTCATTTGGGTGTTAATTTAGTATTATCATTTTTATATTTTTTTATTATATTAATATTTTCTTTACTTACTTTTACTATATATTTTTCTATACCATTTAGTATTACTTTAATCATTTATTATTGTCATCATTAACATTATCGCTAAGTTCAGTGAGTGTGCAATACTACGCATATTATTTCTTATTTTGTGAGCGTATAATGAATATCTACTAAATTCTTCACGAACAAAAGGTATTTACCCATTCTATATTATACTACACAAATCTCACAACAACTTCTTCAAAACGGCTCTAACAATAGTAATGAACGCCTATTCAATGTAACACTATCGTCGCCAATTAATATTACTACATACTTTGGGTCGTCGGCACATATCATTTGTCAACTTATCAAACTACATAATACTCGGATATCTTTAACATTGTATATTAATCATATATAATTATAGAATTAGTACTTATAAACTAATATAATCATTTATATAATTATATATTTCTTTACTTCCTATTTTCTAATCACCACAATAAGCGCTATCTACTAAATAGAAACAATATAAAATCGGCTTATTCCAATAAAATCAAATGCTATATCTAACTTCTATTTTGGTTTCATTCTCTAACTTATTATATAGAAGTAATTTAGTTTTAAATATTTTTCTAATCAATCATATCGAACTTCGGTGTAAAATCTTCTTGATTTTTATTTTGCACTACTCTTTTGTATTTACTCTAATAGTAAATTACTAATAGTGTTTAACAAAACTCTAAAAACTAATAAATTTGTCTTACTGAGATCTTTATTGTTTTCCACCTATCCGTGAAGATATAAGATAACTAAGCCATAATATAATCTAATACACTCAGCCCATCAGATAATGAATTTTAATATAGTGGTGATGGATGAGATCTGGTGATTATAAATTATAAATAGATACACAGCTTCAGATGACTATATACCTCTACCACCATACTCCCACCATTCACTCCGGCTATAGGTAGCGTGTACTTTGGTAGCAATATACCTGATTTAACAACTCAATAATTATCTAAATCAGTATAGAGGCAGACTAATAAACATCTATACTATATTCACATAAATACACTCAAAAGATCAAACTATGAAACTAAGCTCAATAATAGCAGTAATAGGCATTAAATACTCCAGATATATACAATCACAATATTTATTGCCAACTAACACTATTAATATATTACATATATATCCTATATCTGGAAATAACGCATACCATATGTCCCAATACTGAAGTACCTTATAACCATCTATACCTCAACATATAGTCCTCTGCACTCATATATAGATGATATATTATATATTTAAATTTACTACAATTATTATTTGAATTTAATACCTATAATAAGTTATTAGTATGGTTTGAGCTTCGAAGTTTGGTATTATCTAAAATCTCTGATAATAGAATTTCATATCCTATTCACTCGCTCATTTATTGCACTCATACTTCAATACAGTAAATAGCGCTCTCAGTACGGCTTATTAACTTTAACTTTCACAAAACAAGATTTGTAAATATTGAATTATCATATACAGTGTAGCTATATTCAAAATTAGCTAGAAATTTAAACACGCTTTTACCTAAAAATCGTCTTTAACTCTGGATCTTTACGCGAAGCAGATAATATTCAACTCATATCTGATTAGATATTATATATCTAATTACTTCTTTTATTTATTAATTTAATATTATTAGATTATCTTTAATCTATTCTTATAAGTATATCTCTATATTAATATATTAGACGCTCTCTATTTAATAATATTTAATATCATCATATATAAAGTATCCTTAATGTGACATAATATGATCCTACTTATGACAATTTGATACTAGTCTCTATAAATCGTCTACCAAATCTTCTTTAAAATTACTATGAATTAAATATATAATATTGTTCAATTTAAGTTATCCTTACTTAATATAAGCATAGTTACTTCTACTTGAAGCAAATAAAAAAGTCAGATTGATATATATCCCACTCAATCTACAATAGTAACAATATTAACTTATAACAGGTCATGATAGCTTACATGTATAGAGATTACATCTAATGGGCGTATTTACACATACATCCCGCATCACGTATATCATATATATATGAAATATTATTTATATATATTATATATTATGATAAAGTTACGTATATCATAGGTCGCGCATTCTATTATACCTAATATATATAATTTATTATTAATTTTAATTACTATTTTTTTTCGCTAAGTATATAATAATACTATAACCACAATTTTCTTCCTCAACAGGCATTTAGTACTCAAATTCTCTAATAATATATTAATAATATATTTTTGGGTATAATATATTAATTCATATAACATTTAATTATACTTCTTATTATAATATAATAAATTCCAATAGTTTAAATTTTACTACTTACATAATAATTTTATAATAATAATACTTATAAATTTATTACTATTTTTATGATAATATAATTAATTAATATAACATCTAATTATAATATAATCTTTAACTCAATATTAGCATGCTAACACAAAGTCCTTCAATTAATACCTTAAACAAATTATACTATATAATATAAAATGAAGCTATTTATAAACTCAATTTGAATTTAATTTTCTTCAAATAAACAATATATAGGGAATATTTGTTATGGTCATAAATCAGATGAACAGTTTACTGCTCACCTATCAAATATTTATAAAGATATTCCTACTAATGAACATTTTTATATATTATCTTAAAACAAATAGAGGGTTATACGATACAATCTCTACTCTCTGAGATCACATAGGATACTATAATTCATATGGTTTTTTCCTTTAGGAGGGCAATTTAATTAGGGCTGACATTAGGTTTTTTCTTTTCATATGTTGTTATATAATCGTTTTTCATGGTATAAAGATTGAATTCCCTGTACAAATAATACTTAGTCATTTTTATTTCCAGCTTGTTTTTTATTTGTTTTAAATATATCGGAAGAAATGACCTTCCCAATTCTCTTCTCTCTCTCTCTCTCCTCTCTTATCTCTCTCTCTCTCTCTCTCTCTCTCCTCTCTCTCTCTCTTCTCTCTCTTCTGCTCTCCTCTCCTCTCTCATGACTCAAATACTTTTCACTGAGGGTCCCCAACCCTGACCAACGCAAGACTGAATCACTGTAGTCACCAGCTTTTAATTACCCTCAACTTCGTATCTATTGTGAACACTAACAAACTTGTTTTATATGATAGAAATTATGATTTTAATTCCAACCATACGATATCAAAGTTGTTTGATCTTTTCTCGATAGAAATAAATAAAATGGGAATTTACAATTTAAACATTCTGGTTTTGCATAGTCTTGAGGCAAGTACAGCGTAAAACATACTTCCCTAGTGTTGAAGAGGCACTTCCCAGTGAAAGTAAACTACAGAGTTAGTAATGTGTCTATTTAGGATCTTCAACATAAAGGAAGTCATTCCAAAATTTCAAAGAACAATGATCTACTACTTTTAGTGGAGGAATGAGAAGAAGTAAACTACAAGACCTCTCTATATATATATATATATATATATATATAATATATATATATAACTATATATATAATATATATATATATAATTATAAAATATAATTTATTTAGATGTTAATGTATAGTTTTATATATAGTATTGATATTATATTATATATATATATATATCTATATATCATATAGTTCACAATATTTAAAAATATCTAAAGGGTGCATATCTAATATCTATTTTCTTGTATATTTATATATATATACATATATTTATACATATTTATATATTTTAAATAAAATATATATATATTTATTTTTGTTTATAATATATAGGAAATAAAAATATACACGATGAACTTACCAACGGTACGTTTGGTCTTGTAAAATATGTCCATGTAGTTTTATTTATCTATTTTTTATTTTATATTTTCATGTTATCTAAATTAATTTTATTGCCCACGTAGCCACCTTTACTTTAATTCTTTATTATTTGTCTTATAGCTATTTATGTTGAAAAAATTTTTTTTTTTTTTCCTCCCTTAAAAACCTTCAAAAAAAATAAAAACGCAAATTTTTCGATATCTTAAAGAAATCTTGTTATATTTGTTCATTTTTATTATTATTTTGGCTCATGTCTGTTATCTGCTTTCAGTTAAGCTTAAGTCAATTTTTTTTAAAACCTACGTTATCGAACAAAATGTACAAAGCACGCATGGTGCCAGATTCGTGTTTTTTTTAAACAATGCAAAGTGAAATAAATTATAAATGTAAAAATAAATTAGGTAAAGTGAGGTTATGATAGTTAAGTAAATACATATTAAATATAATTATATCTCAATTTTTTTTTCAATTAAACAAAAAAAATCCTAATGTTAATTTCAACAGATTGTGATTTTTAAGATGAATTTAGCTATAAGATTTTTAAAAGTAAAAGAAATACATTTTGATTTTACGACTTGTTTAATAGGAAAAACTTGTAAAATAAGAAATGTTGTTTAAGAAGAAATTATGTCCAATATGAGTTGTATAAATTTTCAGTTTAAATTTTTAAAATAATAAGTCTTAGTTTATTAAGTACACAAAATTTATAGAAAGGAGAAGAAAAAAGAAAAAATGACCCCTCATTAGATATTAAAGCATCGATTGATTGAAAATGGATAAAGTCAGCTCGTGTAACTAGTGAGATATCCGTTATAACTCATATCCGCCATAGTTGTTTCAATCATTGAGTTGATCATGACTAAACGTTATCATTTAATATTATATCACACACACAACACACACAACACCAACACACACACACACAACACACACCCATTTATAATATTACATTGAATTCCATGACATGTAGAAATGATATAAAAATATATTATAATAAAATATATGTTAATATCTGTATGATAGATATATATATAATATGTTGGTTCATTGTGGTTGTGTAAAGCTAATATGAAATAATACCCTTATACGACACTATCAGCTTTTCCATTTTGTTATAATTTGCTCGACAACTTTAGTATTAAACTTTATTTTTCTTTTGTTGTTGTTGTGTTGTTTGTTGTTGTTGTTGTTGTGTGTTGTATATTATTTCAAATATAATCACATTAATATTTTTGCAGTCCTACTCTTCTGTGTTGAGTTCCTGCATCTCAAATTTCAGTAGTCATTATAAAAATTGAGAATCTCTCAGCCTGTTGTCTGTTTGTGAACACACGACACACTTACACCTATACCCCACAAAAAAAACACCACACATTACACAATCTTACAGCACAATCACCAGTTAATGCTAATACTTCTGGCAAAATATACATAAATTCAGTTAATTATTTATCGAATTTGTATTCAAATATTATGACGTCACGACGCATAAAGATTTTAACAAGTATCATCGTCCACTCTTCAAACAATCGGAGTAATCATGACGTCAAGTGCGATTCAACTCTGGCTAATAACAACCATGTCTTACATTACGTATTCTCGAGAGTTATTTTTTATAAAAGAAGAGGACTAAACTTTACATTAAAGAAATAAAAAGTTCAAACGTATTATAAAATACACAAACATATTGGAAGGACTTAAGATAAATAATAAATAATTAATAAGATAAAATAAATTTTAATGAATAATAAATAAATTAAAATTAGGTAAATATATCGTTAAACTATTTTTGCGGTTCCTAAAATATTTGGTAACGAAAGGAAAGTGGCTGGAAAAGGGATACAAAAAGAGAAAAAGTTATTATTATTAATTTTTTGATTAGAAGAAGAAGAAGAAGAAGAAGAAAGAAGAACAGAAGAAGAAGAAAAGAAGAAGAAGAAAGCTTTTCTTGCTAAGACATAAGCTATCTTTATAAGGATGTCAAATTTACGACAAAAAACTTTAACAAAGAGCAATTCAAATAAACTAAAGGTTTTTGTTGAGTTATTTTTTTTAATAGATTAGTGGATTTCTACCCATCTTTGTTGTCTTCATAAATTTGGCTTGCAGTAATGTTTACTATGGTCACTCATCTTTGATATAAGAAACTTAGTCATCAATTTGGTATGTTAGAAGTATTGTCATATATATATATATATTATATATTTATATATATATATATATTATATATATATATAATATAAGATATATTTATCACCATGGGTTCTTATTTAAAAGTAAAACGAACTTAGACGTGACTTTTTTTTTTAAATATAAAAATAATTAAAAAATAAATAATATTTTAAAAAATTTAAAATTAAATAATAATTATGTATCATATATATAAAAACATATCTACAATATCAGTATGAATCATATAATATATATATATAATATATATATGATAATTAATATATATATATATATATATATATATATATATATATATATATATGTATATGAAATATATATATATATATATATATATATATAAAAGGAGCGAGCAAACTGAAACTGTTGAAAAAAAATACAGATTACTTTACTGTCGAATCAATTACCAATCACCAAAGTCTGTAGTGATGATAGTTGATGACGCTTACAGTGTTTGCAGATTTACAGAATGGGCTAAAATGGTCAGAAGTACAAACTCCACATCTCCTGTCGGCTCACTAGGCAAAGAAATAATTTTTTTGACTAACGGAGTTCTTGCTCTTACATAACAGGAACAAAGCAAGCCGCTGTTCCACATGACGTAGTTTCCATATCCCATGGACGCAGCCCCAGAAACCATCTGGAATATGTAAATATCGACATAGGAGACGATAATAAATTCTCTGAAATCTTATGAGACAAATTTGTAATTAAATTTTCTTCTATAAATTTATGAAGAAATGAAAAAATATGATCTGATTTTTATTTATATTCTTCATTGCCAGAGATGATTACGAGGAAAGAGGAGAAGGTGAAAGGACATTGTTGGAGGAATATTGTTTAATATTGAAAAGTGATGAGGGAAGAAAGAACTACAAGAACAGTTTTCCTGTTTGTCCAATGATGAACCGAGCCTTAAATTAAAGATTTATTTATGTTATTCTTAAAAATCAGTATAAGAAATGAATCGCTGGTATCTGACTATGTACCACAACTGTGACCTAGTCGGAAAAAGACGAACGGAGGTTTCTGAAATCTATCTATAGTGTTAAGGAAGAGAGGTAAAGCGGAAAACAGGTCAATCTCTGCTAGTTTTTTCAAAAACAAGAGAGGAAGAAGATGAAGCCAGGTGGAGAGATATTGATCTCATATGGAGAGAGCGAAAGAAACTGCTTAAGGAAAGTTTTTATTTAATTTATGTATGAGACAAGACTTCAAGATCATAAATTAGCTTGTTCCACCATAAGAAAAGTCTCATTAATATGAATGTATAGGTTAATATAAGGACTCTTGAAGTTTTGATCAATAAAATTATGCCTATATTACTTCATGTGTCAGACTTTAGGTGGTGGGGAGTTGAATGACCTACTAGGAGTCAAGCCTGATCCGATCATAAGATGGCTGTGGAAGTGTGATGTACTGAAAGACGTAGCGGCAAATAGGAGAGAGAGGAGAAAGTGATTAGAGCTGAATCACTCATAGAAAAACAGAAGAGAGAGGAAGTACGTTTGAAAGATATGAACGAGAAATTGGAAATATAAGAGATTCTGCATTGAATGCAGTGAAGTTCTTAAGAAGTGCTGTAAGAGACTGAGAATTAGATGGATTGGGGTGTAAGAAAGGCATCACTTTTTGGTGGAATTTGAGTGAAGAAAACATGGAAAATAAGAAATAAAAAAATGAGATATTGTGAGAAATGAACAGGCATAGTGTAGAAGCCGAGGTAGTGAAAAGTAAGCCAAAATACAGGTGCTATAGGGTGGGGAGGTGTTGACTGAATGAACGCATTGAAGAGATAGAAGAAGATCTTTAGATACACTAAACCGTATCGAAGTTCCAAGAAGGAAATTTTATAGTATAAAAAGTAAAAGAAGAAAGGTTCTAACAACACCAGAGAATAAATAATAGAGGATGGAGAGATGGAGAGTGACTCGGAGGGGAGGATGGAAGAAATATAATATGAAGAGGAAGTAAAAAGAAAGCCCTTGAGAGGATGAAGAATGGAACTCCTCAGGGAGGATAGATTTCGACGGAGCTAATTTGGACGCGTAAAGAGTGGAATGAAGACACAGTTTTAAAATTGTTAAATTAGATGCTGAAGGGGGAGGGTCCCGAAAAGATGGGCAAAAGAACAACATGATACCAATTTGTTATCAATATGGAATAATTTTTCTTCGGTGGGAAAGCACCCTCGGGGTTGTTGAACGCTAACCTGAGTGATTTTCTTTTGTATGGAGGTTTAGTTTCATCTCTCACCCTTCAATTTAAAATTAATAACCTTGTTTTAGTTTCGCTTGTGTTTTGCACTATTAAGTCCTATCTAAGTCTCTAACTCTTGAAAACCTATACAATTTATATTTTTCTTGGAATTGTTAATATCTTTAATACCTAACAATAAATAACCCTTTTTGTGTAGAAAAAGAATAATCTTTCTGTTTCCTATTCTCAGTTACTTCTGGCATTTTTTTGCTTTCCAAAAAACTGTCAACCGTCAAACTTTGCTCCGTCCTCTCCTCTCCCTATTACTTTCTGATGGCACAACTGGCCATTTTACCATGTAAAGCAAACTTCCGCCAAACTTTTGTCCCTCATTCCATTATTAGCGATTCTGAAGCTATTCTGCCTTCTCTAACTCTCCAAGTTCATTTATTATTATAATAATCTATTAAATTGTTATTTTCTGCTCTCCCTGACGTATCATTAAAATGGGGAATAATTTTTATGGATATTCCACCTATGGCTCACAAAAATTTTGTTTCAGAGCTTGGC